>APFE030855523.1:96984-133083 GCA_000404065.3 Pinus taeda | reverse complement strand
AGTGTCACCCCTTATTGTTATTAGTACAAACCACTTATTATATTGATGTACCCATGTAGTGCCCATATTGTTACTATTGTGCCCCATAGAAGCCCACTATTATTATTATTGTGCCCTTACATTATTATTGTTATGTCGTCTTTAGTTATGTTATGACCCCTTAGACTCCTATATATAGAATGGAGGTATTTTCATTTGTATCATCCAAGAATTGTTCATTTATGTAATGTAAAGGAGGTTGCCCCCTCGAAGAGGCTGAAATCTAAGGCGTGGATCTCTCTTTTCTATCTTTTTGTGAGCTGGTTTCATAACAACAACCCATTGATCTGACCCAGTGTCATCCTCCCAGGATGAAAGACCTTCTTCACCTCATGAAAAGCTTAGATCACCCAACACCATGATGTTCCACCAGGAAACCAACAACACTTTCTTAAAATATACAAAATTCCAGCCTCTTTCAACATCCAATCTTTGGATCTCTGGGATGAGGGATCCATATATAGATATTTGTAGAGGTGTGAGTCAGCTTTGGGCTTTTCATTAGTGTCATTCCACTGATAGTTATTGGTTCCACTTGGAGATTTCATTGATCTCTTACTCATCCCGAGGCGAATTCTGAGAGGCAAGTGTCCTCTGAGAAGTTTCTAGAAGATTCCTTGATCATCCACTTAGCAAACTGTCTTTGCCACTTGTCTATTCTCGCTCATCGTATAGAACGAATTTTTAGTATGCATCGCACCTCCCATGTGTAGTAGGTGAGATGCATCGCACCCTAACCATGGATCAAGTGAGATGGTCCAGTTTTGACCAGTTCTGAGTAGTTTTTCAGGGAGAACTTCTCGGAAATGATGTAATCAGCTGACCTTGTTCCTTTAGGGTATGAAACAACACTTTTAGGGACTTAGAAGCCCTTGGTTTATGGATATATAATATTTGGGTTGCAGTGCCCAAATATGTCTATAACACCTAAGCCAACAAAGTAGTAGCCATTTAGATACTACTCCAACTAGAAGAGAAACAAGTGGGCCCAAAGAAAAATAGAGGTGACAAACCTAGAAAATACGTCTTGAACATTTAAATCTATGAATAGTATTTGCAATAGAAGAAAATTTGGCTATGTTTGGATGCTTTCCAGTTTGGCGCTACCAATAACTAGCCAAGAAGAACATATATCCCAGTTATCATTGGAATTAGAAACATATATCCATAAGACTCTCTCTTTACAAAATTATTTTTGTTATAAATATTTTTTGAAATGTTGCATATTTAATTTTTTTGTGGGTGAGAAGCTCATGTTTCTATTACTGAAGTGAATTTTTACAAGTCATGGAGATTTTTTCTATTGGTCTTCCTACCGAGAAAGCATAACAGTAACACAAATTTATTGTTTTGAAGTTAAAGTATACCATTTCAACATATTGATAAAACAAAAACAAAAAATTTCTCCAAAGAGAATGAGTGTACATGAGAGCATGGATATGATAACTCTGCTTTCCAGAGCAATTATGATTTAAGCAAGATAAAAGTTCCTTGACCATGACAATTAAAACAAAGAATTAGGATATCTAGAGACCTGTAAAATCTTTGAATCATGCCACAACTACCAAGTCTAGTTACCACGAAGAACTAATGTTGACATGATCAAGCTACAACTGCTAAAAACCTTTGCAGCCTCATTTAGATTGCAATCATAGAGAGCCATTGTTGGACCACCATCTTGTGCCTCAGCCAAAAAACTCATAGCCATTGAGATACTTCTCCAACCAGTAAGAAAAAAGTGGGCCCAAAGAAAAATAGATGTGGGAAACCTAGAAAAGACCTCTTGAATAAGTAAATCTATGAAGAGTATCCACGAAAGAAGAAAAGTTGGCTATGTCAGGATGCTTTCCAATTAAGAGCTACCAATAACCAGCAAAGAAAAACTACCCTTCCAATTGCAAAGTAGAAACCACAAGATCCTTGGATGGGGGAAGTCAAAAGGCCATGAAGAAATTAAAATCATCAACTATGTAACATACTCCTTGAGAATAATTTGATAATTACCTGTTAGGCCCTCATTCCTTAAATTTTATTTTGTTAAAGCTAAGATTCAAACTTCGTCACAAGTATAATTATTTCATCATTATATGAAAAATTATTAAACATGCAACTATACTCATATTCTTAACCATTGAACAACATCAAATGTAATGAACCACACTCGCTAGGCACAATACTGCATACTCCTTCTATGCTTTACGGGATTCGTGATGTGGACGTTTAAATTCATTTGTAAGAGTTATAATCATGATCAACCCTTAAGCATATATGGAAATTCAGATAAAATAATTAATCATGCCATGCAACCAATAAATTCCTTTGATGACTCCACACAAGAATTAATGGAAGATTATCTTGCGTCTATTGTAGCTAGAATGGCCATGAATCATAATTATATTCCTATAGGCATAGTCAAAATTGTTATTGACATAACTCTCATGCAACATGTAGAAATAGCTAAACTAGCCCCATTGGATATAATTCTGATGACACATAATGTATGGCATAGCTAACCTGTACCATAGACTATACAATTTGAAGCATTATGCCATAATTGTTCTGCATGCACCAATGTCCCAGGCATAAATATTCACTAACTTAAAATAGAGATATCATATAAGGTTACATATGTTCCTTTACTAAATTTAATGGTGATCAAATCTAGATTAAATACATATCCAACAAATCTGTATATAATCATCTCATAAAAAAAGTTAGTATTGGAAATTATACTTATGCATAGTGGTCACATGCATATTCTACCATGAGTACCACGTGTCAAATAGCTCTTTGACCCAAGTATTAGCAACTACCTACTATGCTTCCACCACTAACTCTACACTTGGATGCAATAAGAGTCACATACATAAGAATTCAATCATTATCATAAACACATATAACACAGACGTCTATAGATCTGAGTTGAATGATTCCACAATATAAAAATTAAGGAGTAAACATGCAGTATTTCCCATGCAAGTGAATCCAACTAGATTAGAAGAGAGAAGACCATTTGGAAAATAGAGCACCATCACACAACCTAGAACTGACTCTTCCAATTCACCCCTAAGCCGAGAGTTCTTGCCATGGATCAACTGCCCCCTCTTGATCTCTACAATGGGTTTTTAATACCCTCTTTCATGATATGGTTTCCATTAGCATCGTCCCACTTTTATGGATCTTTTTTATCCATTTGCCTAGGATTTTATCAAAAAATATCGCCTTTCTCTCCTGCGAGTTTCTTCCTCATAAAATCTTGCCTTTCTCTCTAGCAAAGATTTTACATTTTTCTCAATGGATATTTATCTCCAATCCATCCATCTTATCTAGAATTGAATCTAGAAGCTTTATCATGAAATAAGTATCTCGTCCCCTTCACTAATGGGATTGGGCAAGAATCTCATCTCTTGCTATATCGCTTTCCCAAGTGATTAATTATTTTATTTATTTCATAACATATTTAATTTTATTGCTACACATGAGACCTATATTTTCTTAGCTTAGGCTAGCAAAGTTTTACATACAAAGGAGGGGCGTTACATACTCCCCCCCTTAAATTTACAATGTCCTCATTGTATTACTGCATATTTACAATATTATTTCCTCGCTCATAGGCAATTTTCTCCAAATTGACAGACTCCCATGGCCTTTCCATCTGATGCAAATATTCTAATATATATCGGTTACAAGGAGCACATATCTTTCCATCGATACCTGTAACATTTGTTTCAATCAATTTTGTGATATATTTGAGATGCAAAAACTCAAATATGTTTACCACAGTTAATATCATAATATGATATACAATAATACTAATTGAATTACTACAGCGTATATTTACTTCCATTTATTGTGGTTGAAGAAATGCATGTTCTTTCCCTGCATTCTTCCAAGCCTTTGGGTTCTTGCCGAACACCTGCTCCTTGTAGTTTTCTTGCATACAACAAGTGAAACTAGCAAATTTGACTAATATCATATCAAGTTAGCTCAACATAACCATCAAAATCATATGCACCTTTCAATCATAGATCATCTATAATCCACATAGATCACACTCATAATAACATGCATACGAAACTAAAATAAAACATTGATACTTATCCTTGAATGAATTCTTAGCTTCCTTCTTCTGTACGCACTCTAGATCGGCTGCCATACCAGAAAATAACCCAATGTCATCATGTGTACCTTTACATAGTTTCTTTTGCACACAAACGACTATACATGTCATATATTATCATGTAATACATGTATCCATAATAGGACCATATGTAGCACTTGCACACAATACTATCTATACAACTTATAGACCATACCGATGTCCACAGCATCACCTACACAACATATATTTCATCCACATATTTCTAACCATGTGATTATTATTCCAAAAAAAATCTTTCATTTACTTATATTACCTTTAGGTAAGTTTAACAAACGGTGCTTACTTTATCGATAGGAGAATAAGGAATTTCATGGGCCTCTTCAACTTCTACAACTAATGAAATTTTTTAGGTCAAGATATTCCACTTCTTTTATTTAGCAAATCATTTTCTTGTGTGATGTGGTTGCATTACAATGTCAGAAAAATAGTATCATAAAAGTAATCATGCATAGTACAACTTTATCATACCCATAACTTTGAGTTTTTCTATTAAATTTGTCACCTCGACAAGGTTTTAACCACCACAGAATATGACTTCCACTTAATCATAAAGTGGACTATTGACTATGATGCTTAAATTTATATTTAACAAAGAAAATGATCATTTGGTAGTTACAAGTACTCCATACTTAACTCATCATGTCATATGCTCTTTTTACTCCTCTTCCAACATCTTGTTGGCCATCAATAAAACTCATTTCCCCTCCATGAGTTATAAATGAAAATTTTAATTTTTTGATTCCACACCCTTTAAGTTTTTAGGCACTACATGTATCAGGGTGTGATCCTAAGGTATTTACGTGTTAACACCCTCTTTTAACATTAAGTCACCCCAAAAAGAAAGAATTCAATTATCAAATTCATTAACATGAATTCTCGAGTGGTTTACGCAACCGTTCTTATGATGTCCTATCCAAACCAAACACCATTATGAATGCAATATGTCAGGAAAGCTCCCCAATATTGCCTGGAAGGAATGGGTGATACAAAATATGTATTTCAATTTGTATGGTTGTTAAATCTATTTGAATAAATTGTTGGATAAAATTTTATCAAACTAATTGTATACACAATCTTGATCATTAGTATCACTTAACCATCAATATAGTGAAGTCATCATTTTAATTTAACAACGATATGTTGCATAGCTTGTTATCATTTCTCTTATCTTACATGATACCTATGTTATTTTACTACTGACATAAGATCCTTAGATCATCATAACTCGTAATTATGCGAAACCTTTTGGTTTACCAAAATTTGTTTATTAATTCAAAATCATGTTCTAAATCTAGTGTATAATCAGGCTGCTCTGGATTTTTCTAATTTTAATTCAGATGCATCAGGGACCACCATATATCATTTGTTTGTCACTTCATGTAGCATGTATGCCTTATTTATATGTAGTAGAAACACACAGACCCTTTTGTTATATTATCCTTCCCACAAGAAGTATATTTGTAACCTCTACAATCATTCTACTAGTATACTATTTTTCTTGCTATTTGTGAGATATTTACACCCTTGGAATTTTGAGTTTTATTTAATATTTCCTTACTAATATCAATCAAGAAACACCAGGAGTCACTTTTATACTCCCACTATGTATTTACACTAGATGTACCTTTGGTTTCAGTTCCATGGAATTTCTTATGAATGTGATACAATTATTAATGTATGATGTCTTCCGGCATACATTAAGTTGTATAAGTGTGGCTCCTCTTCACAATTAGACCCTAGTTCGGTCCGGATATGAACATAAAATTTGTGCTTCTTATTAATTACTCTTGTCTAGGTATGGTTTCACTCAAGAACCTATAGGATCAACTAAACATACGTTACCTGTTAAGGTTAAGTTCCCTTTAATAGTACTTTCCCCAATGGAAAAATTACATTGAAAAATGGATTTCATCATTACATATGGATGCACTAAATCAAAAGATTAAATTGAAAGACAATTTGTACAATTACATAGTCTTATACTATGACCCGTCCTTCATGAGCTTAACAATATTTCATGGGAGCTTTTATTAATAGATATCCTTACATAACACCTTAGAATATATTCATGGGTGGAACCTGCTTAATTAACCATGAATTTTTATTAGTGTCGATAATATGTCCTGGGTATCTTACCTGATGAGGTATATAATTTCCTTTTATATACTTTTACTTTTGATTTTACATCATGCTGCCCATGATGTATGGAAAGAAAATACTTGATTTTACCATGATTTTTCCTATAGCTCGTTATATGTTCTACTCCTCTTATGTGGATACATTTATTACATGCATCTTCTCCTTCCTCAATGATATATATATATATATATGTATGTATGTATGTATGTATGTATGTATGTATGTATGTATGTATGTATGTATGTATGTATGTATATATGTTTATGTGTGTGTATTCTTCTTACAAATGCACTACCTATTATCAAAATTTAATATCCCATTAATATGATGGGCATAACATCCCATTTTCAAGGCCATAACCATACTTTACAATTATTACCAATTTGTTTATTTATCCCACTCTACTATGCATATTTAAAAATATGCAAGTATCAGTTTCGAATCGTGATATAAAGTTTGTGTGTCCTCATAAGAGAATTCAACAATAACTTGAGTTTTGAAAACTTTCAAAATATATAACAAGTATAATTTTTAATCTCGACATCTATGAGTTGACACAATAAAAATAACTAATTAATAGTCAGCCATTATACTTATTAACATTAATGAGCATGTTAATTTTTAGTTATATTTTTGTAATACTCTTCACTCCAACACAATTCCATGCATGTAAAAGTACTAGGGCAGCTCATTGTAACCACAAAAATGAGCATTACATGAAATCCATACATATATGTAAGCATATACATGTAATCACATCACGAGTATTTATTTTGATTGTATGTTAAATTTTTCCCTTCAAAAGATAAATCTTCACGTTCCTATGTTTTATGCATAAAACAAAATAACTTATATAACTAATACACACTCTTACATGTAGATTGTTTTCACACAAAGTTTCCTCATGTCATTTAATATTGTATCATCTATTTAAACATAATTATGAACAATAGTTCGAAATAATATCCTTATCATCAAGAAAATTGTAATTACACAAAGTGTGGTAAATATATCGACATGATTACAGATTAATACAACACCATCCTCATAAAAAAAACTATCAATAGATATTTTCCATTAATGGTGGCATATATGTATCCATCAAACTATGATTGTTTGGAATGGTACACATAATAAAACATGCAACTATGAAACTGGTCATGAATAATCCCTTAAAGAGTCTTACTAGATTTAATGGTCAATTCTCATTAAAATCTAATCCCTTTGCTGGCACTATGCTTTACAACACAAATTTCACCAATGTCTCTACATAAGTAAAACAACTTCTTTTTAAAGGAGGGTTTCCTTGACAAGATAACCTCTTACAATCTCAGGCTATCGAAGTGGCCCAACCTTTCTCACTCTCTCTCTAGAGATTGATCTCGATTACATTCACACCTACATCGACACTTCTGCATATGAGCGCCAACTTATTCCATATAATGACTCCAAAGCATACAATAATGTTGGTTAATTCATGATACATTATCCACTTCCATCTTCAAGATAATCAATGAATATGAGCACAAGCTTGATAAATAATTTTATTGATTGGCCAATGATTTCCTCGCTGGTTTTCATGAAATTTTCTAACGGTCATGAATGTTTGTGCTTTACTCTAGGAAGTGAAATTTTCGGGCATGCCCCTACCATTCTTAGTGAGATAATAACACCCAGGAGGAGTAGTGGGTACCAAATCTGAAAATCTTATTATATGAGCCACCCATAGACCTCAACGAACTATAATTTGATCTAGATGATCCTTGCATGTTGATGATGAGATTAACGAGATGTTTATGATGGTGACATAGACACGTGTATGTAGGGATAAACACTATCTAATTCTATGCTTTTATGGATGAGATCATGAGGGTAACTATCAACCAAATGCTTTTGTGCCCAATTCACCTAGCTTTTGAGTGCCTTCTGATCGGCGAATAAGTCCAATATAAAGGACAACTGTGTAACTTGAAGAAGAAAAAATTTCCACATAGATATTTTCTACAATATTTAATTTGGGAAAGTGTTTTTATGCTTTAAAACTCCCAATCACATAAACCCTTTCTAAAACTTCCTTACCTGCACATGACACTTCGAACATGACAGTCGCGCTTGTACTCAATTCCTAACCTAAACATTAAGTCACAAGGGAAGAGCTCAAAAGTGTGTTTGCTTCACGCCCGCCACCACTGGGTCACAAGTCAAGTGAATAATAATGGTTCTTTTAATATCAATCTATGCGAGTACAGTCACTTCACCTGCCCATATCATAACATCATAGGTTTTTGAACCCAATTTCTTGGTAGTCTTTATCATTTTCAATTTAAAAACTACCATCGAGTACTCTTTCTCTAATACTACATTGTCCACATCCACAATGGAATGTTGAAATGAATGCATGGAAGCCTCCATTTGGTAGCTTGTAGAGAAACGAGAACTCATGGCTTAAACATACGTGAATTTGTGTTGATGCCTTCTGTCGGCCATCAACGCTCAAGAAAAACATCCTTCCTGACATGGCATGCTACACCTTGATCATTTTGGTGATTCATTTACTACATTATATTTTCCTCGGAGGAGGTCATGGAACATGAGATTCGAGTGGGAATATTTTCTATAACTTAAAACAAAAAATCTATTGAATCCTTCATCTCTTGTTTGGCTTGTTTTGATAACTATCCTTATCTACGTGAAACAAGATAGAACGTACTTTGATTTCATTGATAGATTGCAATAGTGATCTTTATTACGCAACCCACCCTTCACCTCCAACCAAGTATGCCTTTATTTTTAGTGGAATAAGTAGGCGTATCTACTACTTATTATGAATTAGAGTGAACACAACCTTTATCTCTCTATAACAATGGATTATCATTTTATCAAGAATAATAGGTAACAAATATAGTTATTCATTATCAGTTATATATATATATATATATATATATATATATATATATATATATATATATATATATATATATATATATATATATATATATATATATGTATATATATACACCTCATGCATGATTTCCCTGCCCAAATCCACGGAGGGACCATTAATAGCTTTGTTTCCCACTAGACAGACTTATTAATTTACTATAGACCCTGAATTGTGATTAATAATAGAGGATAGTGTGTTTCTCTGTCACTTTGTGGACATTGTAATTTTCATTGTTCAAATCAACACCAGAAACTAATATTTATTAAATGTTGATTTGGTTATTTTAATTATTATGTGTAAATCTGAAATATACACATTCATATTCCACTTAATAATTACCAATCATAACAATAAGGGTGTTGCCTAAAGAGGCTAATCCTATGCCTTCCACTCTGAGGTTCTATATCAGTTTAAGCTCAACTACCTGCAGATAGGATTTTATATCTCAGAGCCATAATCATTTTACTTGACATGGATGGAATTTGCCTATTAGAAATTATTGACCAATCTAATGGCCATTTCAACACTTGATTAAAGAACAATGCTAGGTCGAATGTCTAGGAGACCACCACCTCCTCCATAAAAATGTTGCTTACAACATGCAAGATTAAAACTTTAGTCATGATATATAATCGTGATAGATGTATCAAAATAATTTTTGAAATGCATAGCTTTTACAGCCTCAGTTCGAAGTTACCTTCAATTTCACATAAAATCTCCTCCAATAGTTCATTTTCAGATTTAGCTTCAAACCTTATGAACTGTAATGCCTCAACACACTACTCTAGAACTCATTGTAGTGAAAACTTAACAACTCATCCATATATTATAGAGGTGGATTGGCCCATAGGACACAATATTTGAACTTATGCTCTCGCACCATTTGTAACATACCCCTTGAGCCTAATTTGAGAATTACCTACTAGGACCTCATTCCTTCAATTTTCTTCAGTTAAATTTAAGATTCAACCATTGTCACAAGTATAATTATTCCTTAATTATAGAAAAAATTATTATTCATGCAACTATACTCATATTCTTAACAATTGAACAACATGAAAAGTAATGAACCATACTCCCTAAGCAAAATATTACATACTCCTTCTATGCTTTACGAGATCCATGATGTGGACTTTTAGATTCATTTATAAGACTTATATGTCTAATCAACCCTTAAGCATAAATTACAATTTGGAAAAAAGAATTAATCATGGCATGCAACCAATAAATTCTTTTGATGACTCCACACAAGCACTAATGGAACATTATCTTGTGTTTACTATAGCTAGAATTGCCATGAATCATAATCATAGTCCTACAAGCATAGTCAAAAGTGTTTCTGACATAACTCTTATGAAACATGTAGAAATAGTTAAACTAGCCTCATTGGATACAATTCTAATGATGCATAATGTATAGCATAGCTAACCTATACCATAGACTATAAATTTGAAGCATTACACCATAACTATTTCGCATGCACCAATGTCTCGTGCATAAATATTTTGCTAGCTTAAAACATAGATATCACCTAAGGTTAGATATGTTCCTTTACTTAATTTAATGGTGATCAAATATAGATTCAATAGATATCCCATTGATCCATATATGGTCATATCATAAAAAAAGTTAGTACAAGAAATTATACTCATACATACGGTCGTCACATGCAGATTCTACCACGAGTAACATGTGTTAGGTAGCTCTTTGACCCAAGTATTAGAAACTACCTACGATGCTTCCACCACTAACTATACACTTGGATGCAATAAGAGTCAAATACATAAGAATTCAATCACTCTCATAAACACAGATAACAAAAACGTCTATACATTTGAGCTAAACGATTCCACAACATAAAAAGTAAGGAGTAAACATACAATATTTCCCATGCAAATGAATCCAACTAGACTACAAGAGAGAACACCACTTGGAAAATAGAGCACCACCACCCAACTTAGAACTGACCCTTCCACTTCACCCTGAGTTGAGAGTTCTTTCCATTGATCCACTGCCCCTTGTCGATCTCTCCAATGCATATTTAATACCCTCTTTCATGACATTGTTTCCATTATTGGTGCCCTACTTTTATGGATCTTTTTTATCCATTTGCCTACGCTTTTCTCAAAAAATCTCTCCTTTCTATCCCACGAGGCTTTCCTCACAAAATTTTGCCTTTCACTCCTGCAAAGGTTTTATGTTTTTCTCAATGGATATTTATCGCCAATCCATCAAAATTATCTAGAATGGAATCTAGAAGCTTTATCATGAAAGAATTATCCCTTCCCATTCCCTAATGGGAATTGGAAAGAATATCATCTCTTGGTGTCTCACTTTTCCAAGTGATTAATTATTTCATTTATTTCATAACGTATTTACTTTTCTTGTTACACATCATACATAGCTTTTCTCAGCTTAGGTTAGCAAAGTTTTACATACAAGGGAGGGGTGTTACAGACTAACTGAGCCAAATTTTCATAGTATGTTTGGGTGACCAACTAAAGCTCCACCATGTCAACCTAGGTGGATGAATATTATCTTGCCAGAGGGGGGAAATTATGGAGACTCTCTAGTTTTGAGTATGCCAATGCAATCGAGATTACAGGAAAACTGTTAGACTTGAGAACATATTGAAAATAATGGGCATGGTAGGCATGTATCAGAAACCTGGAGCCACTTAGCATAAATGACAGAGGCGATAAATACAATAGACCACACACCAAGTCTAGAGGTGGGCCGAAAGGATTATGACTAGAAACCGTGACTCCACAGTAGTACTGTCATGAGGGATGCTCCATAAGGTAATCTTACATGTTTTTTCTGTTTTTGAAGATGTGTGTGATCCTCTAGGCCTTAAGTTTTGCTTGAGGAGCCACAACCAAGACCATCTAATCCATCAAAGTCACAATGGGATCAAACCAGGCCTCGAACACACTAGCTCTAAGATGAATAGATCTTTTATTAGGTCTCACCCACCTAGCATAGGCCACAATCACCCCCCATGAGGTTTGATCCTACGTTATCTTACTAACTAGGCCCATCCTCAACCAGTTGTACTATTGGGACATGACGGCAATCTTACATGTTTATTTATCTTTGTGTGTATAATTACTTTTTTATTAATATTGAAAATGTTACATGTCAATTCCATATTAAAAAATAAATGAATTACAAATTTACCTAAAGAACCTATTTTTTTTTCTAAATTAAACTATTCTATTATGTACATGAAGCCAAAATACTTTTACATTCAAGCTGACGGGGGGATCCATCTGCTAGAGATAATGGTAGAGTGGATCAACCAGGTGTAGCCAGGAGAAAGACTGCCTGTTGCATGCGTTTGAGACCCAAAAAATTCCCACGCAGGGGAGAGCCTAACTGACATTCTTTCCAGCCACCAAAACAGAGGACCAGACCCATATGACCCAAAAAAATTCCCACGTAGGGGATAGCCAAACTGACATTCTTTCCCAGCCCCAGAACAGAGGACTGAACCCCAAAATAACCAACTCTTCTGCTCAGCGTTGGCAGAATACCTCTGAGACAGAATGACATGAATAGACAAGATGACATGTAGACAACCAGAGGCAAGTGGACAGAGAGACCTGAACGAAGAGACCATGAACCAAAACCAGAACCGAACATCAAAACCTAAATTGATGCGGTGAGCTATTCCTCCGGCTCCTCCTCCACGATTGGACAAGGTCTGTAATAATCCTCATCCTGCACCGTGGCTTCAGTTTCCACGACCGCTACAGATTGACGCTGGCTGCATTCCCTCTGTGGATTCGGAAATTGTGTAGCTTTCTCTTTGTCTGCCTGGGTGAATTTAGCTTCTTCGGCCTCGTCCTTTGGAGGAACAAACTCAGGCGGAGCACTAGAGCTGCCATCGTCCATAGGTTCATCAATGAATAAAATGGAGATGTGGGCGTTTATGTAGGGGCGGTTCAGGTGACTATCAAAGGAGAAGATATCGGAGCCAAAGAAGGGAGCAGACGAGGTCCCAAGAGAGCTTGCCTCGATGAAGTGGCTAGGCGGGATAGGATTGGTGGTTGCAGAGCTAGGGCAATGGCAGAAACAGTGACAATGAGGGCAGTGGCAAGGTGGACAGATCTCCTCATCAGCCGGGCGCTGCGAGGTCCCTCCTCTGCTAGTGCCATGACGACTCAGCAACCTCTGGCGCTCCCGAACCATGTTAACAGGGTAATGCAGAGTGTAATCAATCTGGACAAGCAGGCTTGGGCAAGAACAAAGCAGGGCAGAGCCCGAATTAACCAGGACCAATGATCGAATTAACCAGGATTCAGGCCAAGTGTGGACAGGGATGCAGAGGGGGCCTCTGTTTATAGAGCTCCCTGCTCTTCCTCAGAGGTTTTCCGCCATTAAGGTGGCTATCAAATCCATAGCAGATCCAAACTGAACAGTGCAGTCAAGTGAGGCCGAGGCGTTAATGCACCCAGGTTGCTGTCCTGTGGCTATTAAAGCCACCTTCCGGGATCGACCTGCTCCACTGCTTTCCAAGTCACCATGGCACATGGTCGGCATGTGGCCTCCATGAGACCCCTGTCCCATCAACTGCCTTGGACTAGCTGGCACCCGCATCCGGGGTACCTAAAGAACCTATTAATAGAATACTAATTAAATTTTACCTATAAATTCTATATTGAACATACACACATTATATATAATATATATATAAGAATATATATATATATATATAATATATATTAAATATATATATATACCTGTTTTGTTTTGTATAATGTATACATAGTTGACATTAAAATATTTTAGTCATGATTCACAGTAGATATATTATAATGTTAATACATGCTCTGGAAGTAGAAAAGAGATATCCATAGGACTCTCTCTCTATAAAAACTATTTTTTTATATATATATATATATATAATATATATAAATATATATATATATAATTTTTTATTATTAATAGTTAAAATTACATGTCACTCACATTAAAAGATAAATGAATACAAATTTAGCCAAGAACTATTAATACAATAGGTGTCTCTCTTTATATATAGAATCTGTATAAAATGTTTCACTAGTAAATTGTTTTATGTGTGTGTGTATATATATATATATATATATATATATATATAATATAAAATAAATATATATATTGTTTACATAACTATTTACATGGCGAGAGTAAATATTTAATTTTATTTATATTCACACATAAAATATTAATAAATACCTCATGACGAAAAGATTGGGAAATAGAAACATATGACATAAGACTTTCTATTATATAAACATTTCTGTTATATATATATATATATATATATATATATCTGTTTATATTTTATTGATATAAAACATCTCATTTAATAGGAATATTGAAATATTTATTTATAGTTAACAATAACATATAATAATTTATTAATGATAACATAAAATTTGCTCTGCTCTGCTCCGTGGCGTTGTGATTAGGTCTACAGCCGCCGCCATGAGCGGTCCTGGGGGTGGGGAGTCCTCTCCTACCCCACCATCATCTTTTGAAGATGCATTCCGTAGCCTATTAAAGCAGAAAGGGAAGAAATGCCAGATCTCTAAAGTGCCGAAATTCATAAAAAAGCTCGAAGAAATACCAGAGATTGCGCTTCCAGAGGAACAACCGATTAAAATCGCTCTTGCTTTGGCTGACAGAGGCTTGGTAGGGCAGTTTATGGGCCGTTGGCCTTCCATAAAAACCACGGATGATTGGATTCAGCGAAACTGGAAACCTCAACTGAAAAATAATGTGATTTGTTATGTTGTGGGAAGAGGCTATTTCATTTTTGAATTTACCTCCAAAGAAGATTGTGATCTGGTGTTCAGAAATGGGCTATATTTTATGGGAAATCAGGGACTGTATCTTAACAAATGGAGCCTAGATTTCGATCCCTCTGTCGATATCTCTAAGGAGTTGTCATTCTGGGTTTGTCTCCTTAATCTCCCGATACACTGCTAGAGCTATCAATCCGTGCAGAAGATTGGTAATGGGCTGGGTCATTTCATTGAAAAAGCTGATCACAAGGGCCAATATACCTGCGCTAGAATCTGTGTGGAAGTCGATCTGGAAGCCGGCCTACCAGAAGCGGTCAAACTTACAGTTGGAGAATGGCAGCATTACCAGAAGTTGGACTACGAGAAATTGCCTTTCAAATGCCGAACCTGTCATGAGCACGGACACTTCCAGCGAAACTGCCCAAAAGCTCCAACAGGGAACAAGGTTGAAGAATAAGGATGGAAAGAAAGTAAAAAGGGAAGGTTGTTCCAAAGCCCTGAGGGCAGAATAACTCTGTATGATTGGGGAAGCCACAAACCAATACAAAGGCCACTACTGCTTCTAAATATGGCTCCTCCTCAGGAGAAAAGGTGGATGTCATGGAGACTCAAGAGGATACAGAAAATAAGTTGAAGTAGGTGAAAGAAACTGAAGTCGAATCAACTGTTCCACCAGTTGATGATGGTCAAAGGGGAAACGAAGGCAACGAAGAGCACATTAGTCTCGCCTCTGATTCTGAGGGAGAATTAGAAAAGAGAGATTTTGAAAATGACAATTCGCAACTCACTCCTATCAAGACGACTAGGGGTAGGAAATCCAAGAAGAAACAGAGAGAGGAAAAAACTTATCTAGATGTCCTCCGAGGCTCCCAAAAGACCCTCAAAGGAATGATGAATACCATATCTGGACGCAAGAGTAACAGGGCTTCAAAAGGAGCCTCAATCCCCCAAGTCAGTAAATAATGAAATACGTCTCCTGGAATTGCAAAGGTTTAGGTAGCAGGTTGAAAGAGGAAGCCTTGAAAGACATAGTGAGAATATATTCACCTGAAATCCTCCTCATCCAGGAGACAAAGCTGGAGGATCTTCTCCTCCTCTAATCTAGTAAAGTTTTTTGGCAAAAAGGTCATGGAAGAGCAGTTAGTGCGAGAGGCGCATCTGGTGGAATAGCCACCTTTTGGAACAACAACATATATGATCTTATTCAAGAAAAAAGTAGCCCCCATTGGCTTTTCACTCAGCTCCTCCACAAAGATTCTGGTCAACAAGTAAGTATGTTTAATCTTTATGCTCTGGTATTGCCAGGCGAGAAAAAAGTTTGTTGGAACTCGCTTCATTCCTTACTTTCAGAGCAAAATCTAGGAAATATCATTATTGTAGGTGACCTGAATGTCACCCTTGCTATTGATGAGAAAAAGGGAGGCTCCATTGTCAGAGACCCTACCAGAGAATGGGTTGAAGATATTATGTTGGGTTGGGATCTGGAGGATATTAAACCTTCTTCAGGGAAATACACTTGGTCCAACAAAAGATTAGCCCCCAATCACATTGCTGCCCGTTTGGACAGATTCCTTGTCCACTCTTCTTTCCTGACATGCGGTCTTATGGCCACTTCTAAAATTCTACCAAATCTCACTTCTGATCATAAGCCCATCCTCCTCGAGCTTTCCCTGGATGGTAATCTAGGCCCCATCCCTTTTCGTTTCAGTCCTTTATGGATTCAGCAAGAAGGATTCCAAGAGGTGGTTTCTGAAGCCTGGAATAGGCCTGTCCATGGTTCTCCATTCTTTGTGTGGGAAGAGAAAATCAGTGGCCTGAAAAGAAGTCTTAAGGAGTGGGCTAAAAGATTGAAAACCCCTTCTACCAAAAGAAAAGAATCTCTTAATAGTCTGGCTGCTCATCAATTAGCTGTGGAGCACAGCCCTGTAACACAAAGTCTTCTCCAAAAAGAAGTCGAGCTGCAAAAAGAGGTTCACAGATCTAGCAGGGAGGAGGAAGAATTCTGGAGACAGAAGTCTAGGAATCTATGGTTAGAGTCCGGAGATAAAAACACCAGCTTCTTTCATAAGCAAGCCAAAGCTTGAAAGCATTTCAAATCAGTTTCTGAGATACATTACCAGAACAATGTGGTTAAGGATTTCGATGGCATTAAGGGAGCTTCTTACTCCTTCTTCAAAGATCTTTATTCGGCTCCTGAAGAACCCCCTATTGATCCTGATGCCTCCCCGATTGACTTAATTCCCAAGTGCGTTCAGTATTCGGATAATGCTATGTTGATGGCTCCGATCAGTATGGACGAGCTTAAGAAAGTTCTGGATTGCATGGAACCTGATAAAGCCCCAGGCCCTGATGGGTTCTCTGTCAGGTTTCTCTTGACTTGCTAGTCAACAATCAAAAAAGATCTATTGAGAATGGTCAGAAAGTCCCAGAATTGTGCAAAGCTGGGCGGTGGCATCAATTTGGCCTTTCTCGCCTTGATCCAAAAAGAGAAAGGCACCTCTGACTTTAGCAGATTTAGGCCCATTTCCTTGTGCAATTCCAGTTACAAGCTGGTCTCCAAAATAATTGCCAACAGGCTTAAGAATATATTGCCAGCCATCATCCCTGGAAATCAAGGTGGCTTCATAAAAGGAAGAAAGATATTGGACAAAATTGTGTTGGTCCAAGAAGCAGTTCACTCTAGCTACCAAAGAAACAAGAAAGGTATGGTGATTAAACTCGATCTAGCTAACGCATTTGATAGGGTGAGACATGAATTTATGTTCATTGTGATGAAGAAGTTAGGCGTCTCAACAGACTTCATAAATTGGGTGAATGCATGTATTGTCTTGCCATGGATTGCGCCACTGGTCAATGGCCGTTCTACGGACTTCTTCCAAGCCTCTAGGGGCCTTGGACAAGAATGTCCTTTGTCTTCTCTCCACTATGTTGTTCAGGCCTCGGTGCTCAGTTTCCAACTCGATCATAACCAACAGATTCAAACCCTGCCTGGCCTAAGAATGACTCACAAGGTGAAAGACATTAATCATGCCCATTTCACCAATGACACCGTGCTGCTTGGAGGAGCCAGCATAAACTCTGCCAGATCCTTCAAGAAGGAGCTGGACATTTACAGGTTGATCTCGGGCAGCAAGATTAACTATTGAAAATGCTCTATCTATGGTTGGAACTGCTTGATCAAGGAGCTGTCAGATATTGCAAGGCTCTTAGAAATGGACGATATTCGAAATTGGGAGTCATTTAAATATCTCGGGATCCCAATCATCAAATCCAAGCCTAAAGTTGCTCATTGGCTGCCACTTCTCGACAAGCTAAAGATCACAATCCAAGCTTGGGGATCCTCTTGGCTGAATAATGCAGGGAAAGTCATCCTTATGAAATCGGTCCTTATAATTATGCCTCTATATCAACACTCCATTCTCCTTGCCCCCAAAACCTTTCTCAGTAAAATGGACAGTCTTTTGAGAAGATTTATGTGGGAAGGTGGGAACAACAACGATAGAAGGCTCCACTTAGTGAATTGGGAGACTCTCAAGAGACCTCTTCTGGAAGGAGGCCTCCACCTGCGTAACTTGGCTGCTCAAAACCTTTCTTTGGGATCCAACATCCTGTGGAATTTAGTCTCTGGAAACTCTAGCTGGAGTAAAAGAGTCATTTGGAAGAAATATTTCTAAGGGCAACACTTGAGATGCTTGGATAAGCCCCCAAGATCTTTAAAAGGATCTCCAATCTTCAATCTTTGCAGTTCTGCTATGGAGCAATTCAACCATTTTCTCTACTGGATCCCTGGTAATGGAAGAAAAATCAAAGTCTGGGAAGACTCGATTCTGGGTGATCAACCTTTTATTCAAGTGGAAGGTCTAGCAAATATCAAAGCTTGGCTTTAGTCTTGCGATTTTCACACTCTGTGGGATATATCTATCTGGAAGGATGATCCCGGTAGACTCTGGGATTGTTGGAATCTGGGGGAGGTCCCCTTTATGTTGCAGGGGGAAGCTTCATTACTCTTAGATCTGCTTCAAGGCAAATCTCCCTCGAAGGCCACTTCTAAGGACAAAAGAGGCTGGGGCTACCTTTCAGTCTCTTACACTGCTTCCAAAGGTTATAAAAGAATGATGGCTGTTTCACATGCTCCTCCTGACCCAGCTCAATGGAAATTCATATGGGATTTCCCCTCTCTCCCCAAAATTGACTTCTTCTGTTGGACTGTAGCGCACCAAAGCATTCTTACTCGAGATAAATTGCGTAGACGAGGGATGGAAGGGCCTTCCAGGTGCCCCCTTTGCTTCTCTGATGAAGAAAATGCCAATCATTTGATGTTGCTTTGCCCCTTTGCTCTAGTAGTCTGGAGTGGAGTACTGATGTTAGGACCAACTAAACTTGACCTCCCAGGCAACATTCCTTCTCTGCTCCGAACTTGGGCTAGTTTATCTCCCTTTTGCCTTACAAAAAAAAGTCTTCTTAAAACAAGCTGGATGTGGATCCCTAAATTCATCTGCTGGAAGCTCTGGTTGGAGAGGAATAATAGAATTTTCAAAGGAGAAAGCTGCACTTTTACAAGAGTTATTTCTAAAATCAAAGCTTTGCCGGGCGAGGCTTTGGAATCCAATACTTCCTCAAGGAATTAAATGAGTCTGGTCAAAGAGGAGGAGCATTGTCTTAAAGAACTGGTTCCGAATCTAAAGGAAAGGTCCATTCCTCTTGCATTTGCCCGTGCCAACTAGGAGATTAGGCTGGAGGAACTAGAGTTTATCAAGTGGAGATCGGCCTTGGATAATCATTGTTTATTCTTCGATGGGGCCTCTAAAGGAAACCCTGGGGTTGCTGGCAGTGGTGGGGTTCTTCTGCGTCCTGGAGGTTCTTTGAAATTGTGGTTCCATTGGGGTCTGGGTATCGAATCCAATAACAGAGCGGAGGCTCTCGCACTATGGCATGGGATGAATCTGGTGATTAATAGAAATATCCTCTCTCTCTTTGTCTTTGGAGATTCCAGACTTATCATCCAGGCATTGACCTCTCATAAGACCCCCCATCAGGTTCATTTAGCCACTATTATCAAAAAAATCTGGCTCTTATTGCCCAAGTTTAGTAAAATCTCCTTCTTCCACATATTAAGGAATCTCAACTTTCAAGCTGATATGGAGGCCAATCTTGGCTCCCTCTGTAAATGGAGATCTCTGGTGGTCAATTCGATTGAATCTTCCTATCCCATTCCTTAATGTTTCTTCTGATCGGACTTCCTTTCCTAATTGATCCTATGGCTATCATTCTACTCCTCAGTACCCTGTTCTTCGGGATCTCACCTCATTGTATTATCAAACTATTTAAAACTGTGGTCTCTGGCCTGTTCTCATCTCCTGTTAGTCTTCCTTTCAATGGCCTCTGTTTCCTGTCAGCGCCCTATGTTTCAAGCGTCCACAAAGGACCTTCAAGATGCCAACTCAGTTCTAGTATTTACTTTTACTCTGCTCTCAAATCTGAAGCCCATTTACATCATTATCAAAGTTTCTCATCTCCAAAAGGTTGTAATCTCGATTTGTATTTCTGTGCGATGCAAAAACTGGGCCATGCGTTGGAGCTTCTCCTTTACAGCAGCAGCATCTCCAAAGTAGAAGCGGATAATCACTACCTTCCTCCAATCAATTGCATCGTTGCTCTTATGTATTGCACGAAGGAGGTCGCCACAAACATGAAATGCCCAGGGAAGTCTTCTGGCCCTTGTGTGATGCTTTGCCCATTTCCCTACAGCATCTCACTCAACTTTGAGGGACATTCTCCTATCAAAGAAGGCGAAGTGAACAAACAATTGAACCCGATCATTTATCTGCCTGGTAATATCCCTAAAGTGAGGTGAGCCTTTCTCGGTGATCCGTCTTCTGGTTTCTTTGACAACAATTCCAAACAGCTATCCACGAGAATCTATCTATGTCATTGCTATAATGTGAGAGCATGCGGCAGCTAGTTTTCCGCCCTAAATAAAAATATCCGTTATTGTCAAATAAAAAACAATAACATATTTTTTTGTTATTAATATATTTTATTTGAATTATTACATATCTTTAAGACATAAAATGAATTATATATATATATATATATATATATATATATATATATATATTTATATATATATATTATATAATATATATATTATTTTTACATGCTATAGGTTAATAAAAAAATTGCATATCTATTTCATATAAAAATAATTCTTTTTATATTTTAAACTATTTATTTCTACATAATCTTATTTCTATTAAATATAAAATAAATATAAATATAAAATTAAAAACTACCTATTTTATTTATATAAAATATAATTTTTTTACTATTACCAATTTATTATTTTAAATATTATTTTATTAAACATCTCTCTCAACAAAACCATACAACACCTCTCACATCAAGAATTCAAGATTCAATATCCAGTATTTTATCTAGCCGGCCATCTTTTACTTTATGGGATGTGTCCTGGTCGTGCTCGGCTTAAGTGGCAATAGATTTGGACTAGTACATTAATGACATTTAATTCCTGCCCCTATTTCTCTTTATTTATAGTTTCACCCCCTCTCCTCTTCACCATCTCATCTCGTTTCTTTTTTTTGAATTTATTTTGGCTTTCTGCAGGTAATATCAATGGCTATTTCAAAGCTCATATTATTGTTTGACATTTTCATTTTTTTCTCTCTTCCTACTATCTCCTATCACAGTGATAGATGATGATCGTACTTCTGCAAAGACTGCGTTATTACTGGGTAAAGAACTACTTTATTATTTATCTCCAGTATTATTTATCACCAGCCACCCTTACTATGAGAAGGTTTTGGAGATCACATGAAACACTTTCATTTCAAGGCACTAGGTTAATTGTTGGTCTTAGGTGGAGATCATGCTCATCCATGGTTTTTAATATTGAGTATCCATGGCTATTGAATGGACCTATTCTTATGACATGAAGAATGTCAAAATGTGATCTCAAACAACGAATAGGAGAAATTTGGTTTCATCGTCTCAAATCACATGAGAGAGGTAGTCTCCTAGCAAGAAATACTACTTCCTCAACCACATTATTGTTCTTTATGGTGCAAGAGTTCTCTGATAAAAATAAGTATGAGCAATTATTTCTCCCATGGTGTATTTAGTCTCATTTCAATTTTTTTTTCACCCACCTATTTTTTGGCTTAGCATGGAGGGTATATGTTAGTTGATTTTTTTTTGCTTCTGCTCGTCAAGACATTTTATCTCTTCTAGCCTTTTATTCTTCTTACTAATTGAAATATTATTAATGTGTATGCGGGTTCCTTCATTTTCTCAATTTTCCACTCTTACCCCTACATATTATTCACCATCATTCATTGTTTTCCCATTGTTTTTCCATCATTATTATCACATTTCCCCGATGTTTGATATGTCGCACACCTCACTAGAGAACTTGCATCATCAATATAACCCATGGGTGTTGATCAACACCTTCCTCCACCACATTTTCCATCCCATACAACCATAAAGGTTGCATCCATAGGCCATTCAATAGCCCCTTCCCCACCTGTCACAACCATTTTGACTACCATTATTCTTTCTCAAGTGGTTTCTCGAGATAGCCCCCATGTAGTACCCCAACCATTAACCCACAATGTGATGCAGAGACACCCCTGCGATACCAGAATCACACTCTTCTCATGCAAACAACGAATACATCAAAACTGTCCATATAAAATTTCAAATTGCTGGCAATTTCATACACTATATTTTCCACATGCAAGCTCTTTAATCTATGTTCACAATACCATTCCCTCGGAAGATAATAACATCTATTTCAAGATTTGAAAACCATAAATACACATGGTGCTTTTAGACAACCCAACATTTCAATTCCTCCACATGAATGCCACACAATTAAATTTCTCTCCCACCTTATTCACAATGCTTCGATACATAGATCCATTTCACTCCCATTATTAATTGAACCAAGGTTTCAAACATATATGTGCGCCTTTATCTTTTTAACCCAGATACTGAAACTGGCATTTACTTACCTTCTCTATTATCGAACCTGACTTTCCTCTATATCAGTGTTGTGCTCGTCCTCTACTCTGATTTCTATAGAAAACAACAACATTTCCAAAAGAAAATTGCGCAAATCATACCTTTCTCCACTTGGATACAGTCTTGGCACATTCAATCAGAACCACTTTTATCATTATTGGCTACCGGCTTCCCCACGAGTCTTCATCCGTCCTTCCTTTCCAATATGTGATTATCGAAATATAATATCTTGGTTCTTTATCATTAAAACAACATTAAACGCTTTCAAACTAAATTCATATATACATAAATTGCAGCAACCTAGATTTTATTTATTCGATGCCGAATCGATTTTCCAATTGTTGTATTACGATATGCCACAAGAATTTGGGCATTTAACCACGATTTGATACGGTATTACTACACCTTCTCAACTGCAATGCGCTCCAACTTTGATCTGCACTGACATAATATCAATCGGCGGGCTCAATCATTATGATTGAATGCCACTTAACTGTCGCGCGATTCCACCATTCCGGCCCAATGCAACCTCTATACTCCAATGCACACCGATATGATATCAATCACTGTTTAAAGCGATTCAAATTCTAACCTATGCCAATTTCACAATGCCGATGTAATTCTCCACTACTCCGATACGAAGTCCCCGGATCCGACTTGATTTCCAACCTGACTTATAGCAATTTGCGTCCGATTTATAGTGATATGGAAGGATTCTCTGTGCAATACGATTTTAAACACAATCAATCTGATCTTATGGATTATTGGACCTGACACAGTTGATAATGCTTCACGTCTGAGTTTATAGCAATATGGTGTGATATGGCAATCTTCCCCGTTCCACTGCGATAATTACACAGAATCGAAACCAAGGATGTATATTTTGCGAGGTCCAACTGATTTAGAACTAATATGTATATTAATTCATTTCCGTAAAAAAAGATCCACAGAATCTCTTTCAAGCCATTTCTTGGTATTAGAGACTTCTCTCAGTTTACAACTTCTGCAATGCCAGATTTCCATTAAACACATAATTCTTTCGATCTTAATTAAAAAAACACAAATCGAACCTCTTTTCAAGCAATTACAAAGTCTGCGCAACTCAGATCATAATAAAACAATAATTATCAAGGAACAACACATCAATCCATACAACTCATTATATATGGAGTCATAAACATTAAGTTTATTCAAAATATAGAACAAGACAGAATTCTCGTTGCTAATTACACAAAGACCAACCACTATTGCGCACACACTAAAATACAATCCATCAACACTCTGAGCTTCTCGCTCCATGCCAACTATTCTAATCTAACTCCCCTCTTAAAGAATCCCTCGCTCTCTCCTACCATTTCACTATTAATTCTTCTAATAATAGCAAACAGAAACCTCCTATTTCTTCGAAAGATCTTAACAACAAAATCTCCTAATATTATCACTATCGATTACACCAATATTAATAAGTCTTATCTCTAATTCTAAATAAAACAATCATGTTTATTTCCATAACAAACTATTCATGAAGTCCACTCCTCTCAGTAAACTTGAGTTGAACCAAACAGTCAATGAATTTTACTGTGATTAGGCACAACATGTGGACAATCCTCCACATTGCTGGCTAATGTCGATGCTCCTGCATCAGACTCCTGAAGTTTAAATTAACAATGATCTCTTGATCATGCAATTCTATTCTATGTCCTCTTGGATCCCACACTTGGTTTGATAGTCTGTCCTTGGTTATTGCTGTTGTTGTTTGTCCCTCAAGTCTTCCGCCTTTGTGTTGTAATTCCTCACTATCTGCTGCTGTCCTTTTCACATATTTTGCTGCTACTTTGCTCACTTTAATTTTCAATTTTCCATTCCCTTCACCTGTACCATTTCTTCCAGTCAATCTTCCTTTCCTCTTTTGTCCTGTATTAGTTTTACTGGAATGTTGTAGTGTGAGTTTCCACAACTCATTCAATTCTTTGTCCATTTCAGTTCTCATGTGTTGAATATTATTATCTTGCAACTGATTGTGTTCTTGAATTAGAACAACATAATCTTTGTGCCAATAATCTTCGATATTCATTGTTGAAATGTACAAATGCCTCCTCCATTGATTCTTTGCAATAATCCTAGGTCCTTCTTCTGGTTTCTCATTCATGAGTTCATCACTCCTTGCTTCAAATCCCAGCATACCTTCCATTAATCCGATCTGTTCTTCTTGGTTCATATTGACTTCACATTTCCCTTTCCCTGCATGTAAATCATCATCAAAATTAATCAACTCAATATACACAATTGCTTTACCTGGCTTCATCATCAAAAAATTCATTATGCCACAATTCTGCCATTTCATGTGGAAGTTCTTTCAAAAGTTCTGCACAATCTTTACTAACTGCATTGTCCACAATTTTTGTCTTTAATCCTTCTTTACTCTGCATATGACTATGAGTAGTCATCTTTCCATCTGTTAGTACAACAACCTTCAATAACTGTTTGTCTTTCCTCACTTCAATATGACCTGCAAACACACAACAACCTTTTGTTTTCAAAATACAATACCTTCTATTTTCTTTTGATGCTTCAATCACTAGTTCTCCATCATAGACCTTTTGGATTTCAGCGGATCCTTCCTGCTGTGATTCCATTTCTCCGAATCTTTCCTTCTTTAACAAATCAATATGAATTTGTTCAAGTTCCCTGAACTCTTTCATCCTTGCCATTCAACCTTTCTTGCAATAGCTTCCACTTCACCCTTTTCTTCAGTCTCCATCTATAATTTCGGTCTTCACTTACCTTTCTTTGAACTGCCAGATCAATTTCTGGTTCTTCATTCTACTGCTAGCTTCTATACTTCTGCAATTTAATGGCTTCCTCAATTTCTCTGACTTCGGCATCATATTTATTAATGCTATCTTCTACACCTTTTCCTCCATGAGGTTCCTCGAGTAATCTCTCCAGCAGTTCATCAGGATTTCCACTCTCAGCTTCATTCTTTTCCTAGCAATCCTCCTGAGTTGACATGTTTTCTACATTATCATATTGCAAGCATCTTTCATCAATTCCATTAAACAAATTCATTGGTTTACCTTTTTGTAGTCCCACTATGGAATTTTCATTAGACTGCTGGTCTATATCAACCTCATCTGACTGTTTCACACCAAACAAGATTTCATCTATGAACTCCTTCTATTGCAATAGATCAACGCCTTCTTCCTTTAAAATGGATTCACCATCATACTTCACTTCAAGACCTTCATTCCTGTTTGTGACAATTTCATCCGACTGTCCATCATCCTCTACATATCCTGCAACCATACACAAACTCTAAGAATCAAAATCACAAGGCTTCATTGCCTCATCTGCTTCCTTTGTCAACATATCTTCCAATTGTTCTGAACTTTGCCAGTAGTCCATAAGATCTTCAACTGACCTCTCATTATCATCTTCCCCTAACATTTCACCTTCTTTAGGTCTACAAATGGAAACTTCCAATTCTTCCTATGCTTCTCTGAGTTTCTCTCATTCCTCTTGAGCACTCAATATCTGCTCAATCTTTCTCCATTCTTCTTCTATCTCTAACTCCACTTGTTGATTTCTCCTTTCACGTAGCCTTTGCCACTTTACTCTTTTCCTCATGGCCCAACCATTCTTCTAGTCTTTAACATTTCGCTACAGCATCTTCATCAATATTCCAATATGGAAATCTATCTCAGCTTTCTCTCGGTCAAACTCTTCTTGACTCATCCTCATGCCATTTTCTTTGGCATCTTTCCTTCTGCTGTGGCTTCTTTGTGAACTTCTGCTATGACCATCTGTAGTCATTTTCTGCTCCTCTCTTTCCATGAGCTCCTCGCACCTCTGCAACAAGCCTCTGCAACAGTAAGTCCTCCTTATTGCAATCTTACCTCACTAAGCTCTCCTCACTCAGTCTTTTGGTAAGCATGATCCCCTATTTGGAATCTTCTCTCTGAGCAACACCTTCGCTCCCTCTAGGCTTCTGCAATCTCACACTCTCTATTTCGAAGACACTTCAATTGTCCTCTCTGTCCAATCTCTTGTTGGATTCTACAGGTTCACTACCACTTCTAAGGACTTTCCTTATTCTGCATTTAAGAACGCATCTCGTTCTTCTCTCATAGCTTCTCTTGATTTATATTGTTGTAGCCTTCACTCTTTCTTATGTTGTCACCTATGTTTTGAATGGATTTCTTCACTGCTGTAATCTAGTACTAAACTTCAATCAGAAAAACAAACTTATTCAATTTCAATAGAGCCAAGCTCTGATACCAAAAATGACGCAGAGACACCCCTGCAATACCAGAATCACACTCTACTCATGCAAACAACGAATACATCAAAACTGTCCATATAAAGTTTCATATTGCTCGCAATTTCATACACTATCTTTTCCACACGCAAGCTCTTTAATCTATGTTCACAATACCATTCCTTCGGAAGCTAATAACATCTATTTCAAGATTTGAAAACAATAAATACACATGGTGCTTTTATACAACCCAACATTTCAATTCCTCCACATGAATGCCACATAATTCAATTTCTCTCCCACCTTATTCACAATGCTCGATACATAGATCCATTTCGGAATGGTATCAGAAAATCGCGCAAATCGTACCTTTCTCCACTTGGATACAGTCTTGGCACATTCAATCAGAACCGCTTTTATCATTATTGGCTACCGGCTTCCCCACGAGTCTTCATCCATCCTTCCTTTCCGATATGTGATTATTGCAATATAATATCTTGGTTCTTTATCATTAAAACAACGTTAAATGCTTTCAAACTAAATTCATATATACATAAATTGCAGCAACCCAGATTTTATTTATTCGATTCCGAATCGATTTGCCAATTGTTGTATTATGATATGCCACAAGAATTTGGGCATTTAACCACGATTTGATACGGTATTACTACACCTTCTCAACTGCAATGCACTCCAACTTCGATCTGCACTGACATAATATCAATCGGTGGTCTCAATCATTAGGATTGAATGCCACTTAACTATCACTCGATTCCACCATTCCGGCCCAATGCAACCTCTATACTCCAATGCACACTGATATGATATCAAGCACTATTTAAAGCGATTCAAATTCTGACCTACGCCAATTTCACAATGCCGATGTAATTCTCCACTGCTCCGATCTGATGTTCCCGGATTCGACTTGATTTCCAACCTGACTTATAGCAATTCCGATTTATAGTGATATGGAACGATTCTCTGTGCAATATGATTTTAAACACAATCAATCTGATCCGATGGATTATTGGACCTGACACAGTTGATAATGCTTCACGTCCGAGTTTATAGCAATATGGTGTCATATGGCAATGTTCCCCGTTCCACTGCGATAATTACATAGAATCGAAACCAAGAATGTATATTTTGCGAGGTCCGACTAATTAGAACTAATATGTATATTAATTCATTTCTGTAAGAAAAGATCCACAGAATATCTTTAAAGTCGTTTCTTGGTATTAGAGACTTCTCTTAGTTTACAACTTCTGCAATGCCAGATTTCCATTAAACATAGAATTCTTCTGGTCTTAATTAAAAAAACACAAATCTAACCTTTTTTTAAGCAATTACAAAGTCTACGCAACTCAGATCATAATAAAACAGTAATTATCAAGGAACAACACATCAATCCATACAACTCATTATATATGGAGTCATAAACATTAAATTTATTCAAAATATAGAACAAGACAGAATTCGCGTTGCCAATTACACAAAGACCAACTATTGTTGCGCACACACTAAAATACAATCCATCAACACTCTGAGCTTCTCGCTCCACGCCAGCTATTCTAATCTAACTCCCCTCTTAAAGAATCCCTCACTCTCTCCTACCATTTCACTATTAATTCTTCTAATAATAGCAAACAGAAACCTCCTATTTCTTCGAAAGATCTTAACAACAAAATCTCCTAATCTTATCACTATCGATTACACAATTATTAATAAGTTTTATCTCTAATTCTAAATAAAATAATCATATTTATTTCCATAACAAACTATTCATGAAGTCTACTCCTCTCAGTAAACTTGAGTTGAACCAAACAGTCAATGAATTTTACTGTGATTAGCCACAACATGTGGACAATCCTCCACATTGCTGGCTAATGCCGATGCTCCTGCATCACAATGGAAGTTTAGTGGATGGAAGAATAGATTTTTCCTATGAGTAGGTTGTATAGCTAACTACTCCACCCATTAGTGAATCTTCGTCATTGGGCGAGACCTTAACAATGACATCATTAATTGATGGTTTTTTTTTTATTTATGATCAATTGAAGTGATTCTAGTAATTTTTTGTTTTAAGTATATGCTTGAACTCTTATAACTATTGAAGAATGGTATAATAGAGATGTTGGGGATGTGGAGGAGGAAAACACCCACATGATTGATTAGACATATTTGGTGAGTTTTATGAGCTTGAATCATAAAGTATTATTTTATAAGTGTCTAACTTATTATGGAAAAATCGAATGAGAATGGTGTTTCTTTGTATAGCCCCTATAGAGAAGAAGAAAACCCAGAAAGCTAAAAATATGAGCTCGTTCTAGTAAAAGGAGAAAGGTCGAATTCACAGATGCAAATGATGGTTGATGGTGTAAGTGGTCAAGAGACCTATTTTTTATATACGACATCGTATGAAAGATAATCATGTTTGGGCAAGAGATGTTGTTCGAATATTAGAATAATTTTTTATATAGATCACCGCATGCCATACTTCCATGTTTAGGCATGAGGTGTCATTCTATATATTGAACACATTGTGCCATTTTGTTAGATATGTATATTTGAGACAGTTTTGATTGTGTTTGTGTGTATTGAAGTGCATTTTACTTTATGTTGAAGTGTTATATTTTTAGGTTGAATTTGCATCTATGTCATAGTGATGCAATAACATCTATTCTGAAGAGATCACTTTGACATGTTGTATCATTGAAGGTGTTTGTATTGGTTTTTTAAAGACATGGTAGTTAGGCATATCCCTAGCAATACACTAGTTCATGATCTCAAACAAATTGCAACAATATTTATCACTTAGGGCACACTTCTCCAACTGCATACCAAATATGGAAATCTCTTTATTATAATAGTTTATGTAGCATAAATATGGCTTCTATCTTCAAGTTTTATATTCAATTACTTAAAAATTTCAACCTTATGTTATATCAAATCAATATGAGTGATAAAAATTGAAAATTACTCAATCACAAAGGCAATGCAAGAAGAAAAATAAAATTTTCAATCACACAATTGTGGATAGAAGGATACTTTATGAATAAATAGAACAAATAAAATATGTTTGAAAAAATTTATCACAATAATTGGTACAATATATAGCTCCCAAATTTATAGCAAGTTAGAAAAAGGAAAATCTAGTCACCATCAAAGATCCACAACAAGCTAGCATCAACAACAACATGTCCTCCCCTCACTCCAATAAGCTTATATCACATATGCTCTTCACACTATAATTATTTTCTTCCTTGGATTTTATGAACCCTAGCCATATTGCATGACACAAGTCCATGGAAAGACAATATAGTCCTAGTCTCCATCCCAAGGTTTGTTTACTCAAATCCTTGGCCTTCAACACTTACATCAACATAAACAACAATACATATGTGGAACATCATTAAGGATATAGTAACCAACTTGTCTTCCAATAAAGGAAACACACTATGCTCATGAATCATAAACTTCATCTCATGATGATGTTTCCATAGCCAAACGTCCCATAAGAATAAGGTTTTAAAATCATTCAAGATGTTATCTCCACTATCCATGTCTTCTAGTGGGTTATAAAATATAGTAGTACAACAAGATCCACCACAGCCATCATCATGGTTTACACAAAATCCTTGTCCTTTTGTAAGGTCTAAATGCATAGCGTAAACACCAACATCACATGAGAAATCCTAAAATTCGCACAAAGGAAATCTCTCCATGAAATAGACAAGACATCTCTATCTCTCATGTTTTCTTATTTAATGGTTTCAACATGCACCTTAATGCCATGCTACTAGGTTTTCCTCGTGTAGCTAACCTATTTGTCCTTATAAGATATAAGACAATACAATGAATAGATTATAATGATGATAAAATTTAGGTCAACTCTATCTTCCCTTATATATAGATACGTGAGGGATGCTAAAATAAAAGGTACATAATTTGATACATGTTAATCACCCTATGAGACTCTCTAGTTTTGATTACGAGAAAACCATTAGAATTGAGGACATAATGAAGATAATGGGCATGGTAGAAATGTATCAGAAACCTCGATCCACTTAGCATAAATGACGGAGGTGACAAATACAATATACCATGCACCAAGTTTAGAGGTGGGCCTAAAGGATTATGCCGAGAAACCATGACTCCACAACAGTACTGTGCTGAGGGACGCTCCATAAGGTAATCTTACATGTTTTTTCTATTTGTGAAGTTGTGTGTGATCCTCTAGGCCTTAATTTTTGCTTGAGGAGCCACAACCAAAGCCATCTAATCGCTCAAAGTCACAATGGGATCACATCAGGCCTCGAACACACTAGCTCTAAGATGAATAGATCTTGTTTAGAAACTTTTTGGCGAAATCACATAATTGATCATTTGTCGACGCGTTTCGAACCAACTAGTGTGGTTCATCGTCAGGACAAGTTGAAGAAACAGATCCAGTTTAGCGTGTTAAATAGTCTAAGCAGAGACTCCAATGGCTAAAAAGACTAACGACTATTTTTCAACTTAAGAACCCCAGTCAAACCTCCTAAAATAATATAATATTCTTTATAATTATTATTATATTTACGCAGTTGGGTAAAAAATAAAACAGAACCGGGTTAGATATCAATTTTTTATTCAAAATATATATTATTAATATTTTCCAATACCCAATATAATGCTATATTTAATGTTAAGTAATTAAATTATTTATATAAATTATTAGAAAAATATAGAAGTAAATTATAGATCCATGGTTAGTTACCAAACTAAACCATTTAATTATTTAAAATATTATAAAAATAACCATCTAATATAATAAAGTATATATATATATATATTATTAATCTTTTTACAATGCTTAACATTCTAATAATTTTTATTATGCATATAATTATAATATTTATTTATTTAATATAACCATATAATAAATATATCCATCTAAATATATTAATAGTATTTTTGAATACCTAACATTCCAATAACATTTTATTTAATGTTTGGATAAAATAATATACATATTTATTTTTTTTTGTTAAGGTTAGTTTAAAATTAACTTGGAATTGAATACAAATTAATTAAATGAATAAATGGAAAATTAATATTGAATAGTTACGAAAATGCATATTTTAAATATATCTTTAAACATAGCATTAGGTTGTTAAAATCTCAGGCTAATCGAAAGCTAAATAAATACCTTCCATTTTAAGGTAAGATCAATTACTATTAATCATTTTCTTACAAATAAAATATATTATGCTAAATATTCATAAGTTGCCAACATTAAATAATCTCCGAATATATAGGGAAATAGAGGGGATTAAACCATAAGGATGAAAATTAAAAGAAGAACAAATCAAATCAAGAGTAAAGCAAGAAAATAATCAACAAACCCAAAGGAAAACCACTCTTAAGGAAAGGAAACAAGAAACACAGAGACCTAACCAAGAAGGGACTGCGGAGGTTAGGAAGATAGGGCTGGGACCCAACAGCTGCTAATCTTCCAGCCATCATCCCTATTAAGATTATTCGGCCTTTTTTCAATCTCCAGGGCCTCCCTAAACTTGCGATGGTGAAACTGAGCAACTCTAGCAATGACTTGAGCCTCTTCGATACATACATGATGCATCGTCTTCTCAGCATGTTCTGCTAGGGCACAGGATTTGGTCCTACCATGCCTCAAGTCAGCTGAATGCTCACTAATCCTTTGATTGATAGAGAGACCCGTCTCACCAATATATGGAATCCCACAAGAACAAGGGATGACATAGACGCCCTTCATGTCTTTAGGGTCAATATGATCTTTTACAAATCTGAGGGAGCTACGGATAGTATTAAGAGTTCTAAAAGTCGCGGGCACATCAAACTTTCTCAGAATCCTCGCAATCCTATCCATGATCCCCTGGATATAAGGAAGGTTAACTCCCATGACCCGATCATTAGGATCCCTACGAATTGACGGCTCCTTCTTAGCCTTGAGGAAGGCCTTTTGGCCCAGGTGTCTATCATAACCATTTTTCACAAAGACATCTAGGAGATGGGCCTTCTCCTTTTCCAAGCTCTCTTCATCAGAGATTCTAACAGCACAGGTGGCAAGTGTGCTTAGAACACCTAACTTTTGAGATGGGAAATGATGGGAAGAAGCATGCAAGTATTTCTCAGTATGCGTCTTCTTCCTAAACACTTGATGAGAAAATGAACCATCCGCTTTCTTAGAGATGAGAACATCTAAGAACGGAAGACAACCATTGTCTTCTTTTTCCATCGTGAATTTTATGGCAGCAGACTAGTTATTAAGATGATTGAAGAAATGATCCAGCTCATCAGGACCATGAGACCAGACAACACCTGTGTCATCAAAGAATCTTTTCCAAAGCTTCAGAAGGAGATGAGAAGAGGCCAAAGCCCTAGACTCAAAATCCTCCATAAAGAGATTGGCGACTATCAGGGACAAGAGGGAGCCCATGGCAACCCCACAAGTCTGCTCATAGAATTCTCCTTCGAAGCTGAAAAAGGTGGAGGTAAGGCAAAGCTCAACCAATTTCGCCGTATCATGGTCGGTGAGCTTATAAATCACCTCCATGGCCTCATTGATAGGAATACAGGTGTAAAGAGAGACCACGTCGAAACTTACCAGAATGTCCTCGGGCTCCAGCTTAAACCTTTCAAGATCCTCAATAAAGGAAGCCGAGTCTTTGACGAAGGACTCAGTATGACCAACCAAGTGCCTCAATTTAGCGGCAAGGAACTTGGCTAGGAGGTAAGTCGGACCACCTATGGTGTTGACAATGGGTCTCAAGGGGACGCCTTCCTTATGGACCTTTGGAAGGCCATAAATCCTAGGAGCAATGGGGTTTCCCTCAATAAGCTTCTGGGATAGAGGAATAGTGGAATTGCAAGATTTTATTGCAAGAGTGACTGCTCTGGATACCTTCTTAAGGGGATTCTTCGAAAGCTTCTTGTAACTCCCACTATTACAGAGATGATCGAGCATTTTATTTCTGTAATCACTTCTATCCATAATGACGGCAGCCCCACCTTTATCAGCTTTCAAGACCACGATTTCACAATTCTTGTTCAAGGCCTTCAAGGCCTCAAACTCAGTCTTGCTGATATTGCTACGGGGAGGCTTAGCTCTTCTTAGGGCCACGGCACAATCTTGCCTAATTGTTTCTTTAATCTTATCCGGAAGGTTTTTAATGCCAAATTCTACATCACAAATGATGTCATCAACCGGGATTTTCCTGGGTGCTAAGGCAAAGTTAAGACCCTTACCTAAGAGACTAAAAACCGCAGGCGGAAAGGAAAAACTAGACAGATTTAATACCTTATTTCCCTTACTCGAAACCCTCTCAGAACTACCCTTAATTTCAATACTACCAATACGGCTACCTATGAATAGATCTTTTATCAAGTCTCATCCCCCTAGCATAGGCCACAACCACCCCCCATGAGGTTTGATCCTACATTATCTTACTAACTAGGCCCATCCTCAACCAGTTGTACTATTGGGACATGACGATAATCTTACATGTTTATTTATATTTGTGTGTATAATTATTTATTACTATTTTAAATGTTACTGTCAATTCCATATTAAAAAAATAAACGAATTACAAATCTACCTAAACATACTGTTAATAGAATACTAATTACATCTTATCTATTAAATTATATCAAATAAATCTTACCTTATCTATTTTAAAATATTTAATATATTAGATATATATAAGATAATATATATATATATTATTATATATATATATATATATTATATATATATATATTTACTTTGTGTATATGATATACATTTTTTGACATTAAATATTTTAGTCATGATTCACAATATGATATAATATTATATTACACATGCTCTGGAGTAGAAAAGAATATCCATTAAGACTCCTTCTCTATATAAAAATTTTATATATATATATATATATATAATATTTAAATGTTACATGTCAACTTCACATTAAAAGATAATGAATTACAAATTTAGCTTTTAAGAACTTACTAATGAATTAAAAAATTGCTATATCTCTTTTATATAATAAAATCTGTATTAAACAATTTCACTGGTTAAATTGATCGTTTTATATATATATCTTGTTTTACATAATATTTACATAGTGGACCTTAAAATATTTTATTTATGATTCCTATTCTACACATTAAAATATTAATAAATACCTCATTGCCCAAACAGATTCCGAAATAGAAAACCTATCTACGTAAGACTTTCTCTATATATGGGAATGAAAAATGGAGTTGTCTATAATGCGACTTTTTGGAGATTCCTGTGACGGAATCCGGTGAAAGAAATGAGGTTAAATCTTGATTTTTAGCAGTTAAAATGGTTTTTTAATTGCATATCTGGATTCAGCGCCCTAAAAAACCCCTGGGGGCTATTAATTGTGCAGAAACTAGCTATCAAACTTGGGATTCCAATGAATTGCTACCGGATTTTGACAAGAAAAATTTGCCGGATATAGACTATTGCATGAAAAATACCTATTGGAACAGATTCGTTGCTGAGAGGGACGGCCATGCACCCCGCAATGATTATGATAGTTTGACTTTTGGAAGCCGTGATGGACCTGGTTATGACCCCCGACTTGAGGATAGAAAGCGGTGCTTACTGGGGAAACGGACCCCTTGGAAAGCGATCAGGTTCCGTGTACCAATCCCCAACCAATAAGACATAACAATAAGACATCAAATGAAT
>APFE030855523.1:1606-96964 GCA_000404065.3 Pinus taeda | reverse complement strand
ACATCTCTCTCAACAAAACCATACAACACCTCTCACATCAAGAATTCAAGATTCGATATCCATTATTTTATCTAGCCGGCCATCTTTTACTTTATGGGATGTGTTCTGGTCGTGCTCGGCTGAAGTGGCAATAGATTTGGACTAGTACATTAATGACATTTAATTCCTGCCCCTATTGCTCTTTATTTATAGTTTCACCCCCTCTCCTCTTCACCATCTCATCTCCTCTCTTTTTTCTGAATTTATTTTGGTTTTTCGCAGGTAATATCAATGGGTATTTCAAAGCTCGTATTATTGTTTGGCATTTGCATTTTTTCTTTCTTCCTGTTATCTCCTGTCACAGGGATAAATGATGATCGTACTTCTGCGAAGACTGCGTTATCAGAGAGTAAAATACTACTACTGCAATTTGAAACGAAAAAATAAAATAAAAGTATGAACAAAATCCATTCATACTAAAAGAAAAAGTAGTCTAATAATTTGTGATTTGTTACTAATTGTAATATTGTTTGATGTGTGTCTGTTTAGAGGTGAGAGGGCAACCTTGTTGGTGCTGCAAATGGTGCTACAACGGTGGGACTTACTTTTGCTGTAAAACGTGTTGCAGCGTATACGATGAAAACAAGGTAGAGAAACCGTCGGCGCCATCACCGAATTACTAAATCACTGGATGGTGCTGCACCGAAGACGTTGCGGATGGTGCTGCACCAAAGAGGGATGTTGATGATGAGGGTGCCTCGGATGCTGTGAACACACTACTTATATGTAATGTTGCAGCTATGGATATAAACTCTAATATATATGTTTACTTTGGAGCTAATAATATTTTAAGCAGTAGTCTATAACGCGACTTTTTGAAAGTCTTTCCGACAGATTTTCTCGGTCAAAATCCGGCAGCAATTCATTGAAATCCCAAGTTTAATAGCTAGTTTCTGCACAATCAATGGCTCCCAGGGGTTTTTCAGGGCGCTGAATCCAAATATGCAGTTAAAAAACCATTTTAACTGCTAAAAATCAAGATTTAACCTCCTTTCTTCTGCCGGATTCCGTCACCGGAATCTCCAAAAAGTCGCATTATAGACAACTCCCTTGCTATATGACATGCCTTTGCCACTTTCATGACAGATTTTTTTGAAATGTTTCCCTGTTTAATTTTGTGTTTTTTAAATCACTCTGAATATTTCATTCTCTTTTCAGTTTTTCTATTTAGATTCAGGGGTATCCGGTTGGATGAATGCAAGTGAGGTTAAAAAAGTTACATAATGTTATAAATTTTCTTTATAAAGAGGCAATATATTTGTTATGGGTTTGATATTGAATATTTTATTTAATATCTTTTTATCCTTTAACTTTTATATGTTAATAATTAAATAAATTGTTTATCTATCTATAATATAATATTTTTCTTTCTCTATATAGATATATAAATGATATTAAATTATTTTATTTAAATGAATATTAAATATTTCATTCATAGTCAATTTTGAAATATTTAATTTTTTATTATGTGTCAAATTTGATTAAAATTATTAAATAACTAGGTATTCCCATATTTTCATAACGTAAACAGTAAAATGTTTTTAAACGATAAAGAAAAGTCTCTCATAGTTAAAAGTGGAAAAATATGAAATTATTGATTTTGAGTTAGTTTAACTCTCTATATAAAGTTGATATAAAATTATGTTACTATGGACATGGAAATACTTTATTTATGGCTAACAATTTTCTTTTATTAAAATTTCTTTTTTAAATATTACATGTCAACTCCGTGTTTAGTATGGAATGAATTACACACAATTTTTCATAGTAGGGTGTAAGATTACACATGTTAGCTCCATATTGAGTCATGGAGGAATTACACATCTCCCTCATACACAAAAAAGGAGTTAATTACAAAGAAAATTTGAGATTTTTCACAATAAAATACTTTATCTCTATATGTAAATATGATGTAAAATTAAGGTTGACGTTGAAGTTCCCTACATCAGTCATTTTTCGAGGACTAGTGGGGATGGACATAATGCTGCCACCCAATCATGCACTAATAGATGGAACATGAATTTATGTCCCACTAGTACTATTTATCACTAGCCACCCTTACTATGAGAAGGTTTTCGAGATCACACGCAACACTTTCATTTCAAGGCACTAGGTTAATTGTTGGCCATAGGTGGAGGTCATGCTCATCCATGGTTTGTAATATAGAGTATCCCTGGTTGTTGAGTGGACCTATTTATATGACATGAAGAATGTCAAAATGTGACCTCAAACAACGAATAGGAGAAATTTGGTTTCATGCCTCAAATGACATGAGAGGTGGTCTCCTAGCAAAAATACTACTTCCTCAACCGCATTATTGTTATTTATGGTGCAAGAGTTCTCTGATAACAACAAGTATGACCAATTATTTTCTCCCATGGTCTATTTATTCTCATTTCAAAGTTTATTTTCACCCACCTATCTTTTGTCTTAGCATGGAGGGTATGTGTTAGTTGATTTTTTTTGTTTCTCCTCATCAAAAATTTATATCTCCTAGCCTTTTATTCTACTTACTAATTGAAATATTATAAATGTGTATGCAGGTTCCTTCATTTTATCAATTTTTGAATCTTACCCCTACATATTATTCACCATTATTTATTGTTTTCCCATCATTTTTACATCATTATTGTCACATTTCCCCGATGTTTGATATGTCGCATACCTCACTAGGGAACTTCCATCATCAATATAACCCATGGGTGTTAATCAACACCTTCCTCCACCACATTTTCCATCCCATACAGCCATAAAGGTTGCATCCATAGTCCATTCAATAGCCCCCTCCCTGCCCCTCACAACCATTTTGACTACCATTGTTCTTTCTCAAGTGGTTTCTCGAGATAGCCCCCATGTAGTACCCCAACTATTAACCCACAATGGAAGTTTAGTAGATGGAAGAATATATGTTTCCTATGAGTAGGGGGTATGGCTAACTACTCCACCCACTAGTGAATCTTCGTTATTGGGCGAGACACTAACAATGACATCATTAATTGAAGGTGTTTTTTATTTATGATCAATTGAAGTGATTCTAGTAAATTTTTCTTTAAATTCTACGCTTAAACGCTTGTAACTATTGAAGAATTTTTTAGTAGAGAGGTTGGGGATGTGGAGGAAGAAAACACCCACATGATTGATTAGACATATTTGGTTAGTTTTATGGGCTTGAATCGTAAACTATTATTTTACGAGTGACTAATTTATTATGGAAAAATATAATGAGAATGGTGTCTCTTTGTATAGTCCCTATAGAGAAGAAGCAAGCCCAGAAAGCTAAAAATATGAGCTCCTTCTAGTAAAAGGAGAAAGGTCGACTTCATGGATTCAAATGATGGTTGTGATGGTGTAAGTGGTCAGGAGACCCATTTTTTATTACAACATCATATGCCAAATAATCATGTTTGGGCAAGAGATGTTGTTCGAATATTAGAATATTTTTTTATATAGATCACCGCATGCCATATTTCCATGTTTAGGCATGAGGTGTCATTCTATATATTGAACACATTGTACCATTTTGTTAGATATGTATATTTGAGACAATTTTGATTGCGTTGTGTGAATTGAAGTGCATTTTACTTTATTTCGAAGTGTTATATTATTAGGTTGAATTTGCATTTATGTCATAGTGATGCAATATCATCTATTCTGAAGATATCACTCTGACATGTTGTATCATTGAAGGTGTTTGTATTGGTTTTTTAAAGACATGGTAGTTAGGAATATTCCTAGCAATACACTAGTTGATGATCCCAAATAAATTGCAACAATTTTTATCACTTAGGGCACACTTCTCCAACTGCATACCAAATTTGGAAATCTCTTTATTATAATAATTTATGTAACATAAATATGGTTTTTATATTAAATTTTTATATTCAATTACTTAAAAATTTCACCCTTATGTTACATCAAATCAATACGAATGATAAAACTTGAAAATTACTCAATCTCAAAGGCAATGCAAGAAGAAAAATAAAATTTTCAATCACACAATTGTCGATAAAAGGATACCTTATACATAGATAGAAGAAATAAAATATGTGTGAAAAAATTTATCACAATAATTGGTACAATATATAGCTCCCAAATTTATAGCGAGTTAAAAAAAGGAAAATATAGCCACCATCAAAGATCCACAACAAGCTAGCATCAATAACAACATGTCCTCCCCTCACTCCAATAAGCTTATATCACATATGCTCTTCACACTAGAATTATTTTCTTCCTTAGACTTTATGAACCCTAGCCATGTTGCATCACACAAGTGCATGGGAAGACAATATAGTCCTAGTCTCCATCCCAAGGTTTGTTTACTCAAATCCTTTGCCTTCAACACTTACATCAACATAAACAACAATACATATGTGGAACATCATTAAAGATATAGTAACCAACTTGTCTTCTAATAAAGGAATCACACTATGCTCATGAATCATAAACTTCATCTCATGATGATGTTTCCGTAGCCTCACATCCGATAAGAATAAAGTTTTAAAATCATTCAAGATGTTATCTCCACTATCCATGTCTTCCAATATGTTATAAAATATAGTAGTACAACAAGATCCACCATAGCCATCATTATGGTTTACACAAAATCCATGTCCTTTTGTAAGGTCTAAATGCATAGCGTAAACAACAACATCACATGAGAAAAGCTAAAATTCACACAAAGGAAATCTCTCCATGAAACAAACAAGACATCTCTATCTCCTTTTTCTGATTTTAGGGTTTCCACATGCACCTTAATGTCTTGCTACTAGGTTTTCCTCGTGTACGTAACCTATTTGTCCCTATAAGATATAAGACAATACAGTGAATAGATTATAATGATGATAAAATTTACATCAAGTCCATCTTCCCTTATATATAAATAGGTGAGGTATGCTAAAATAAAAAGGACATAATTTGATACATGTCAAACACCCTCTGAGACTCTCGAGTTTTGATTACGGGCAAACCGTTAGAATTGAGGACATAATGAAGATAATGGGCATGGTAGCCATGTATCAAAAACTTAGAGCCACTTAGCATAAATCGCGCAAATCGTACCTAGAGCCACTCAGAAAATCGCGCAAATCGAACCTTTCTCCACTTGGATACACTCTTGGCACATTCAATAAGAACCGCTTTTATCATTATTGGCTACCGGCTTCCCCACGAGTCTTCATCCGTCCTTCCATTCCGATATGTGATTATCGAAATATAATATCTTGGTTCTTTATCATTAAAATATCGTTAAACGCTTTCAAACCAATTTCATATATACATAAATTGAAGCAACCCAGATTTTATTTATTCGATGCCGAATCAATTTGCCAATTGTCGTATTACGATATGCCACAAGAATCTGGGCATTTAACCACGATTTGATACGTTATTACTACACCTTCTCAACTGCAATGCACTCCAACTTCGATCTGCACTGACATAATATCAATCGGCGGTCTCAATCATTAGGATTGAATGCCACTTAACTGTCGCTCGATTCCACCATTCCTGCCCAATGCAACCTCTATACTCCAATGCTGCACTGATATGATATCAATCACTGTTTAAAGCGATTCAAATTATGACCTACACCAATTTCACAATGTCGATGTAATTCTCCACTGCTTCGCTCCGAAGTTCCCGGATTCGACTTGATTTCCAACCTGACTTAAAGCAGTTTGTGTTTGATTTATAGTGATATCAAACGATTCTCTATGAAATACGATTTTAAACACAATCAATTTGATCCGATGGATTAATGGACCCGACACAGTTGGTAATGCTTCACGTCCGAGTTTATAGCAATATGGTGTGATATCGCAATCTTCCCCGTTCCACTGCGATAATTACACATAATCGAAACCAAGAATGTATATTTTGGGAGGTCCGACTGATTTAGAACTAATATGTATATTAATTCATTTCCCTAAAAAAATCCACAGAATCTCTTTAAAGCCATTTCTTGGTATTAGAGACTTCTCTCAGTTTACAACTTCTGTAATGCCATATTTCCATTAAACATAGAATTCTTCTGGTCTTAATTAAAAAAACACAAAACGAACCTCTTTTCAAGCAATTACAAAGTCTGTGCAACTCAGATCATAATAAAACAGTAATTATCAAGGAACAACACATCAATCCATACAACTCATTATATATGGAGTCATAAACATTAAATTTATTCAAAATATAGAGCAAGACAGAATTCGCGTTGCCAATTACACAAAGACCAACTACTGTTGTGCACACACTAAAATACAATCCATCAACACTCTGAGCTTCTCGCTCCACACCAACTATTCTAATCTAACTCTCCTCTTAAAGAATCCCTTGCTCTCTCCTACAATTTCACTATTAATTCTTCTAATAATAGTAAACAGAAACCTCCTATTTCTTCAAAAGATCTTAACAACAAAATCTCCTAATCTTATCACTATCGATTACACCAATATTAATAAGTCTTATCTCTAATTCTAAATAAAACAATCATATTTATTTCCATAACAAACTATTCATGAAGTCTACTCCTCTTAGTAAATTTGAGTTGAACCAAACAGTCAATGAAGTGATTAGCCACAACATGTGGACAATCCTCCACATTGTTCGCTAATGTCGATGCTCCTACATCACAATGGAAGTTTAGTAAATGGAAGAATAGATTTTTCCTATGAGTAGGTTGTATAGCTAACTACTCAACCCATTAGTGAATCTTCGTCATTCGGCGAGACCTTAACAATGACATCATTAATTGGTGGTTTTTTTTATTTATGATCAATTGAAGTAATTCTAGTATTTTTTTGTTTTAATTATATGCTTGAACTCTTGTAACTATTGAAGAATGGTATAGTAGAGAGGTTGGGGATGTGGAGGAGGAAAACACCCACATGATTGATTAGACATATTTGGTGAGTTTTATGGGCTTGAATCATAAAGTATTATTTTATAAGTGTCTAACTTATTATGGAAAAATCGAATGAGAATTTTGTTTCTTTGTATAGCCCCTATAGAGAAGAAGCAAGCCCAGAAAGCTAAAAATATGAGCTCCTTCCAGTAAAAGGAGAAAGGTCGACTTCACGGATGCAAATGATGGTTGATGGTGTAAGTGGTTAAGAGACCCATTTTTTATATACAACATCATATGCAAGATAATCATGTTTGGGCAAGAGATGTTTTTCGAATATTAGAATAATTTTTTATATAGATCACCGCATGCCATACTTCCATGTTTAGGCATGAGGTGTCATTCTATATATTGAACACATTGTTCCATTTTGTTAGATATGTATATTTGAGACAGTTTTGATTGGGTTTGTGTGTATTGAAGTGCATTTTACTTTATGTTGAAGTGTTATATTTTTAGGTTGAATTTGCATCTATGTCATAGTGATGCAATATCATCTATTCTGAAGAGATAAGTTTGACATGTTGTATTGTTGAAGGTGTTTGTATTGGTTTTTTAAAGACATGGTAGTTAGGCATATTCCTAGCAATACACTAGTTGATGATCTCAAACAAATTGCAACAATTTTTATCACTTAGGGCACACTTCTCCAACTGCATACCAAATATGGAAATCTCTTTATTATAATCATTTATGTAGCATAAATATGGCTTCTATCTTCAAGTTTTATATTCAATTACTTAAAAATTTCAACCTTATGTTATATCAAATCAATATGAGCGATAAAAATTGAAAATTACTCAATCACAAAGGAAATGAAAGAAAAATAAAATTTTCAATCACACAATTGTGGATAGAAGGATACTTTATGAATAAATAGAAAAAATAAAATATGTTTGAAAAAATTTATCACAATAATTGGTACAATATATAGCTCCCAAATTTATAGCAAGTTAGAAAAAGGAAAATCTAGCCACCATCAAACATCCACAACAAGCTAGCATCAACAACAACATGTCCTCCCCTCACTCCAATAAGCTTATATCACATATGCTCTTCACACTATAATTATTTTCTTCCTTAGATTTTATGAACCCTAGCCATATTGCATGACACAAGTGCATGGAAAGACAATATAGTCCTAGTCTCCATCCCAAGGTTTGTTTACTCAAATGCTTGGCCTTCAACACTTATATCAACATAAACAACAATACATATGTGGAACATCATTAAGGATATAGTAACCAACTTGTCTCCTAATAAAGGAAACACACTATGCTCATGAATCATAAACTTCATCTCATGATGATGTTTCCATAGCCAAACGTCCCATAAGAATAAGGTTTTAAAATCATTCAAGATGTTATCTCCACTATCCATGTCTTCTAGTGGGTTATAAAATATAGTAGTACAACAAGATCCACCACAGCCATCATCATGGTTTACACAAAATCCTTGTCCTTTTGTAAGGTCTAAATGCATAGCGTAAACACCAACATCACATGAGAAATCCTAAAATTCGCACAAAGGAAATCTCTCCATGAAATAGACAAGACATCTCTATCTCTCATGTTTTCTTATTTAAGGGTTTCGACATGCACCTTAATGTCATGCTACTAGGTTTTCCTCGTGTAGCTAACCTATTTGTCCTTATAACATATAAGACAATACAATGAATAAATTATAATGATGATTAAATTACCCTCTGAGACTCTCTAGTTTGGATGACGGGCAAACCATTAGAATTGAGGACATAATGAAGATAATGGGCATGGTAGAAATGTATCAGAAACCTAGATCCACTTAGCATAAATGATAGAGGTCACAAATACAATATACCAGCACCGGGTTTAGAGGTGGGCCTAAAGGATTATGCCGAGAAACGATGACTCCACAGCAGTACTGTGGTGAGGGACGCTCCGTAAGGTAATCTTACATGTTTTTTCTATTTGTGAAGTTGTGTGTGATCCTCTAGGCCTTAATTTTTGCTTGAGGAGCCACAACCAAAACCATCTAATCGATCAAAGTCACAATGGGATCACATCACACCTCGAACACACTAGCTCTAAGATGAATAGATTTTTATCGAGTCTCATCCCCCTAGCATAGGACACAACCACCCCCCATGAGGTTTGATCCTACGTTATCTTACTAACTAGGCCCATCCTCAACGAGTTGTACTATTGGGACATGACGGTAATATTACATGTTTATTTATCTTTGTGTGTATAATTATTTTTTTATTAATATTTAAAATATTACATTTCAATTCCATATTAAAATAATAAACGAATACAAATCTACCTAAAGAAGCTATATTTCTTTTGTTTGTATAATGTAATTAACATAGTGAATTAAAATATTTTAGTCATGATTTCACATAGATATAAATAATATTAACACATGCCTAGGGAAGAAGAAGGAGATACCATAGGACTCTCTAATAAAAAATTATTTTTGTTATATATATATATATATATATATAATATTTAAAATGTTACATGTCAACTTCACATTTAAAGATAAATGAATTACAAATTTAGCTTAAGAACTTATTAATAGAATAAAGATTCTATCTCTTTTTATATATAAAATCTGTATTAAACAATTTCAGTGATAAATTGTTTGTTTTATATATATATCTTACATAGTGGACATTCAAATATTTTATTTATGATTCATATGCTACATATTAAAATATTAATAAATACCTCATTGCCCAATCAAATTGGAAAATAGAAAACAGATGTACATAAGAATTTCTCTATATGGAATATGGCAATGGAAGATACCTATATGGAATATGGCAATGGAAAATACCTATATGGAATATGGCAATGGAAGATACCTATATGGAATATGGCAATGGAAAATACCTATATGGAATATGGCAATGGAAGATACCTATATGGAATATGGCAATGGAAAATACCTATATGGAATATGGCAATGGAAGATACCTATATGGAATATGGCAATGGAAAATACCTATTGGAACAGATTCGTTGGTGAGAGGGATGGCCATGCACCCCGCAATGAATATGATATTTTGACTTTTGGAAGCCGTGATGGATCTGGTTATCTTTCCCGAGAAGACCCCCGACTTGAGGATAGATGAATATGATATTTTGACTTTTGGATAAATATGATATTTTGACTTTTGGAAGCCGTGATGGACCTGGTTATCTTTCCCGAGAAGACCCCCGACTTGAGGATAGATGAATATGATATCTTGACTTTTGGATGAATATGATATTTTGACTTTTGGAAGCCGTGATGGACCTGGTTATCTTCCCCGAGAAGACCCCCGACTTGAGGATAGAAGGCGGCGCTTACTGAGGGAAATGGACCCCCTTGGACCTGCTTATGATCACTATGTTCCGTATACCAATCCCCTACCAATAAGACATAACAATAAGACATCAAATGAATTATCTATATATATATATATATATAATTTCTATATATGGAATATGGCAATGGAAGATACCTATATGGAATATGGCAATGGAAAATACCTATTGGAACAGATTCGTTGCTGAGAGGGATGGCCATGCACCCCGCAGTGAATATGATATTTTGACTTTTGGATGAATATGATATTTTGACTTTTGGATGAATATGATATGGCTCGGCTGAAGTGGCAATAGATTTGGACATTTATGACATTTAATTCCTGCCCCTATTGCTCTTTATTTATAGTTTCACCCCCTCTCCTCTTCACCATCTCATCTCGTCTCTGTTTTCTGAATTTATTTTGGTTTTTTGCAGGTGATATCAATGACTATTTCAAAGCTCGTATTATGGTTTGGCATTTGCATTTTTTCTCTCTTCCTGTTATCTCCTGTCACAGCCATAGATGATGATCGTACTTCTGCAAAGACCGCGTTATCACGGAGTAAAATACTACTGAATGCTCCTTTTCTTTTCTAGCTACTGCAATTTGAAACGAAAAAATAAAATAAAAAGTATGAACAAAATCCTTCATACTAAAGTAATAATTGTACTAATTGTAATATTGTTTGATGTGTGTCTGTTTAGAGGTGGTAGGGGGGCAACCTTGTTGGTGCTGCAAACGGTGCACTCTTGACGGTGAATATTACTTTTGCTGTGAGACGTGTTGCACCGGATACGGTGAAAACAAGGTAGAGAAAGCGTTGGCGCCATCACCGAATTACTAAATCACTGGATGGTGCTGCACCAAAGACGTTGCGGATGGTGCTGCACCAAAGAGGGATGTTGATGATGCATCTTGTAACTACTTGATTGAATAATAAGGATGTTTGGGTGCCTCGGATGCTGTGAACACACTACTTATATGTAATGTTGCAGCTATGGATATAGGCTATTATTGTTTATGCTTGCTTTGGAGCTAATAATACTTGCTATATGACATGCCTTTAGCCACTTTCATGACAGATTTTTTGAAATGTTTCCCGGTTTAGTTTTGTGTTTTTTAAATCACTCTCAATATTTCATTCTCTTTAAGTTTTTCTATTTAGATTAGGGGTATCCAGTTGGAAGAAGGCAATTAATTTTTTTTACATGATGTTATAAATTTTCTTTATAAAGAGGTAATATATTTGTTATGGTTTTGATATTGAATATTTTATTTAAAATTTTAAATTTTACATTAATAATTAAATAAATTGTTATATATATAATATATAATTATATATATATATATATAAATAAAAATGATGATTCTTTTTAAAATAAACATTAAAATATTTTATTGATAGTCAATTTTGAAATATTTAATTTGTTTTATATGTGTGTGTCAAATTTGTATTGAAATATATTAAATAACATAGGTATTCACATATTTTAATTAATGTAAATAGTAAAATGTTTTTAAACAATAAAGAAAAGTCTCTCATAGTTAAAAGTAGTTAGTTTAACTCTTTATATAAAGTTGATATAAAATTATGTTACTATGGACATGGAAATATTTTATTTATGGTTAACACTTTTCTTTTATTAAAATTTCTTTTTTAAATATTACATGTCAACTCCGTGTTTAGTATGGAATGAATTACACACAATTTTTTCATAGTAGGGTGTAAGATTACACATGTTAGCTCCATATTGAGTCATGGAGGAATTACACATCTCCCTCATACTCAAAAAAGGAGTTAATTACAGAGAAAATTTGACATTTTTCACAATAAAATACTTTATCTCTATATGTAAATATGATGTAAAATTAAGGTTGACGTTGAAGTTCCCTACATCAGTCATTTTTCGAGGACTAGTGGGGATGGGCATAATGCTGCCACCCAATCATGCACTAATAGATGGAACATGAATTTATGTCCGAGTAGTATTATTTATCACCAGCCACCCTTACTATGAGAAGGCTTTCGAGATCACATGCAACACTTTCATTTCAAGGCACTAGGTTAATTGTTGGTCTTAGGTGGAGGTCATGCTCATCCATGGTTTGTAATATAGAGTATCCCTGGTTGTTGAGTGGACCTATTCGTATGACATGAAGAATGTCAAAATGTGACCTCAAACAACGAATAGGAAAAATTTGGTTTCATGGCTCAAATGACATGAGAGAGGTGGTCTCCTAGCAAGAAATACTACTTCCTCAACCACATTATTGTTCTTTATGGTGCAAGAGTTCTCTGATAGCAACAAGTATGACCAATTATTTTCTCCCATGGTCTATTTATTCTCATTTCAAAGTTTATTTTCACCCACCTATTTTTTGGCTTAGCATGGAGGGTATGTGTTAGTTGATTTTTTTTGTTTCTCCTCATCAAAAATTTATCTCTCCTAGCCTTTTATTTTTCTTCCTAATTGAAATATTTTAAATGTGTATGCGGGTTCCTTCATTTTCTCAATTTTTTACTCTTACCCCTACATATTATTCATCATTATTTATTGCTTTCCTATCGTTTTTACATCATTATTGTCACATTTTCCCGATGTTTGATATGTCGCATACCTCACTAGGGAACTTCCATCATCAATATAACCCATGGGTGTTAATCAACACCTTCCTCCACCACATTTTCCATCCCATACAACCATAAAGGTTGCATCCATAGGCCATTCAATAGCCCCCTCCCTGCCCCTCACAACCATTTTGACTACCATTGTTCTTTCTCAAGTGGTTTCTTGAGATAGCCCCCATGTAGTACCCCAACTATTAACCCACAATGGAAGTTTAGTAGATGGAAGAATAGATGTTTCCTATGAATAGGGGGTATGGCTAACTACTCCACCCACTAGTGAATCTTCGTTATTGGGCGAGACACTAACAATGACATCATTAATTGATGGTTTTTTTTATTTATGATCAGTTGAAGTGATTCTAGTAATTTTTTGTTTAAATTCTATGCTTGAACCCTTGTAACTATTGAAGAATTGTATAGTAGAGAGGTTGGGGATGTGGAGGAGGAAAACACCCACATGATTGATTAGACATATTTGGTGAGTTTTATGGGCTTGAATCATAAAGTATTATTTTATAAGTGTCTAATTTATGATGGAAAAATATAATGAAAATGGTGTCTCTTTGTATAGTCCCTATAGAGAAGAAGCAAGCCCAAAAAGCTAAAAATATGAGCTCCTTCTAGTAAAAGGAGAAAGGTTGACTTCATGGATTCAAATGATGGTCGTTATGGTGTAAGTGGTCAGGAGACCCATTTTTTATATACAACATCATATGCCAAATAATCATGTTTGGCCAAGAGATGTTGTTCGAATATTAGAATAATTTTTTTATATAGATCACCGCATGCCATATTTCCATGTTTAGGCATGAGGTGTCATTCTATATATTGAACACATTGTACCATTTTGTTAGATATGTATATTTGAGACAATTTTGAGTGTGTTGTGTGAATTGAAGAGCTTTTTACTTTATTTTGAAGTGTTATATTATTAGGTTGAATTTGCATCTATGTCATAGTGATGCGATATCATCTATTCTAAAGAGATCACTTTGACATTTTGTATCATTGAAGGTGTTTGTATTGGTTTTTTAAAGACATGGTAGTTAGGAATATTCCTAGCAATACACTAGTTGATGATCCCAAACAAATTGCAACAATTTTTATCACTTAGGGCACACTTCTCCAACTGCATACCAAATTTGGAAATATCTTTATTATAATAATTTATGTAACATAAATATAGTTTTTATCTTAAAGTTTTATATTCAATTACTTAAAAATTTCACCCTTATGTTACATCAAATCAATATGAATGATAAAACTTGAAAATTACTCAATCACAAAGGCAATGCAAGAAGAAAAATAAAATTTTCAATCACACAATTTTGGATAAAAGGATACTCTATACATAGATAGAACAAATAAAATATTTGTGAAAAAATTTATCACAATAATTGGTACAATATATAGCTCCCAAATTTATAGCGAGTTAAAAAAAGGAAAATATAGCCACCATCAAAGATCCACAACAAGCTAGCATCAACAACAACATGTCCTCCCCTCACTCCAATAAGCTTATATCACATATGCTCTTCACACTAGAATTATTTTCTTCCTTAGATTTTATGAACCCTGGCCATGTTGCATCACACAAGTGCATGGAAAGACAATATAGTCCTAGTCTCCATCCCAAGGTTTGTTTACTCAAATCCTTTGCCTTCAACACTTGCATCAACATAAACAACAATACATATGTGCAACATCATTAAAGATATAGTAACCAACTTGTCTTCTAATAAAGGAATCACACTATGGTCATGGATCATAAACTTCATCTCATGATGATGTTTCCGTAGCCTCACATCCCATAAGAATAAAGTTTTAAAATCATTCAAGATGTTATCTCCACTATCCATGTCTTCCAGCAGGTTATAAAATATAGTAATACAACAAGATCCACCATAGCCATCATTATGGTTTGCACAAAATCCATGTCCTTTTTTAAGGTCTAAATGCATAGCGTAAACAACAACATCACATGAGAAATCCTAAAATTCACACAAAGGAAATCTCTCCATGAAACAGACAAGACATCTCTATCTCTCATGTTTTCTTATTTTAGGGTTTCCACATGCACCTTAATGTCCTGCTACTAGGTTTTCCTCGTGTACGTAACCTATTTGTCTCTATAAGATATAAGACAATACAGTGCATAGATTATAATGATGATAAAATTTAAATCAATTCTATCTTCCCTTATATATAAATAGGTGAGGTATGCTAAAATAAAAAGGACATAATTCGATACATGTCAAACACCCTCTGAGACTCTCGAGTTTTGATTACGGGCAAACCGTTAGAATTGAGGACATAATGAAGATAATGGGCATGGTAGCCATGTATCAAAAACCTGGAGCCACTTAGCACAAATGACAGAGGTGACAAATACAATATACCATGCATTATGTCTAGAGGTGGGCATAAATGATTATGCCTAGAAACCGTGACTCCACAGCAATACTGTCATGAGGGACACTCCATAAGGTAATCTTACATATTTTTTTTGTTTGTGAAGTTGTGTGTGATCCTCTAGGCCTTATTTTTTACTTGAGGAGCCACAACCATGATGATCTAATCCATCAAAGTCACAATGGGATCACACCAAGCCTCGAACACACTATCTCTAAGATGAATATATATTTTATCAGGTCTCATCCCCCTAGCATAGGCCACAACCACCCCCCATGACGTTTGATCCTACGTTATCTTCCCCATCGTCAACCAGTTGTACTATTGGGACATGACAGTAATTACATGTTTATTTATATTTCTTTTGTATAATGTATACATAGTTGACATTAAAATATTTTAGTCATGATTCACAGTAGATATATTATAATGTTTATTACTTTTATTAAATATAAAATAAATATAATAGAAATTTTAAAACTAAATATTTTATTTATATAAATATTTTTTTTTATTATTACCAATTTATTATTTTAAATATTATTTTATTAAACATCTCTGTCAACAAAACCATACAACACCTCTCACATCAAGAATTCAACATTTAATATCCATTATTTTATCTAGCCGACCATCTTTTACTTTATGGGATGTGTTCTGGTCATGTTTGGCTTAGGTGGCAATAGATTTGGACTAGTACATTAATGACATTTAATTCCTGCCCCTATTGCTCTTTATTTATAGTTTCACCCCCTCTCCTCTTCACCATCTCATCTCGTCTCTTTTTTCTGAATTTTTTTTTTCACAGGTGATATCAATGGCCATTACAAAGCTCATATTATTGTTTGGTATTTGCATTTTCTCTCTCTTCCTGTTATCTCCTGTCACAATGACAGATGATGATTGTATCTTCTGCAAAGACTGCGTTATTACTGAGTAAAATGCTACTTTATTATTTATCACTAGTATTATTTATCACGAACCACTCGTACTATGAGAAGGTTTTGGAGATCACATGCAACACTTTCATTTCAAGGCACTAGGTTAATTGTTGGTCTTAGGTAGAGGTCATGCTCATCCATGGTTTGTCATATAGAGTATCCCTAGTTGTTTAATGGACCTATTCATATGACATGAAGAATGTCAAACTGTGACCTCAAACAATGAATAGGAGAAATTTGGTTTCATGGTCTCCAATGACATGAGAGAGGTGGTCTCCTAGTAAGAAATACTACTTACTCAACTGCATTATTGTTCCTTGTGGTGCAAGAGTTCTCTAATAACAACAAGTATGAGCAATTATTTTCTCCCATGGTCTATTTAGTTTCATTTCAAAGTTTATTTTCACCCACCTATTTTTTGGCTTAGCATGGAGGGTATGTGTTAGGTGAATTTTTTTTTGTTTCTCCTCGTCAAAACATTTTATCTCTCCTAGCCTTTAATTCTTCTTACTAATTGAAATATTATAAATGTGTATGTGGGTTCCTTCATTTTCTCAATTTTCCACACTTACCCCTACATATTATTCACCATCATTCATTGTTTTCCCATCGTTTTTCCATCATTATTGTCACATTTCCCCGATGTTTGATATGTCGCATACCTCACTAGGGAACTTCCATCATCAATATAACTCGTGGGTGTTGTTCAACACCTTCCTCCACCACATTTTCCATCCCATATAGCCATAAAGGTTGCATCCATAGTCCATTCAATAGCCCCCTCTCTGCCCCTCACAACCATTTTGACTACCATTGTTCTTTCTCAAGTGGTTTCTTGAGATAGCCCCCATGTAGTACCCCAGCCATTAACTCACAATGGAAGTTTAGTAGATGGAAATAGATGTTTCCTATGAGTAGGTTGTATAGCTAACTACTCAACCCATTAGTGAATCTTCGTCTTTCAGCAAGACATTCACAATCACATCATTAATTGATGGCTTTTTTATTTATGATCAATTGAAGTGATTCTAGTAATTTTTTGTTAAAATTCTATGCTTGAACTCTTGTAGCTATTGAAGAATTGTATAATAGAGAGGTTGGGGATGTAAAGGAGGAGAACACCCACATGATTTATTAGACATATTTGGTGAGTTTTATGGGCTTGAATCCTAAAGTATTATTGTATAAGTGTCTAATTTATTATGGAAAAATCGAATGAGAATGTTGTTTCTTTGTATAGTCCTTGTAGAGAAGAAGCAAGCCTGGAAAGGTAAAAATATGAGCTCCTTCTAGTAAAAGGAGAAAGGTCAAATTCATAGATGCAAATGATGGTCGTGATGGTGTAAGTGGCCAGGAGACCCATTTTTTATATACAACATCATATGCCAGATAATCATGTTTAGGCAAGTGATGTTGTTCGAATATTAGAATAATTTTTTATATAGATCACGAAATTCCATACTTCCATGTTTAGGCATGAGGTGTCATTCTGTATATTGAACACATTGTTCTATTTTGTTAGATATGTATATTTGAGACAATTTTTAGTGTGTTTGTGTGAATTGAAGTGCATTTTACTTTACATTGAAGTGTTATATTATTAGGATGAATTTGCATCTATGTCAAAGTGATGAAATATCATCTATTTTGAAGAGATCACTTTGACATGTTGTATCGTTGAAGGTGTTTGTATTGTTTTTTTAAAGACATGGTAGTTAGGCATATTCCTAGCAATACACTAGTTGATGATCTTAAACAAATTGCAACAATTTTTATCACTTAGGGCACACTTCTCCAACTGCATACCAAATATGGAAATCTCTTTATTATAATAATTTATGTAACATAAACATGGATTTTATCTTCAAGTTTTATACTCAATTACTTAAAAATTTCAACCTTATGTTATATCAAATCAATATGAATGATAAAACTTGAAAATTACTCAATCACAAAGGCAATGCAAGAAGAAAATAAAATTTTCAATAACACAATTGTGGATAGAAGGATACTTTATAAATAGATAGAACAAATAAAATATGTGTGAAAAAATTTATCAAAAAAATTGGTAAAATATGTAGCTCCCAAATTTATAGCAAGTTAAAAAAAGGAAAATCTAGCCACCATCAAAGATCCATAGCACGCTAGCATCAACAACAAGATGTCCTCCCCTCACTTCAATAAGCTTATATCACATATTCTCTTCACACTAGAATTATTTTCTTCCTTAGATTTTAGGAACCCTAGACATGTTGCATCACACAAGTGCATGGAAAGACAATATAGTCCTAGTCTCCATCCCAAGGTTTGTTTACTCAAATCCTTGGCCTTAAACACTTACATCAACATAAACAACAATACATATGTGGAACATCATTAAAGATATAGTAACCAAATTGTCTCCTAATAAAGGAATCACATTATGCTCATGAATCATAAACTTCATCTCATGATGATGTTTCCGTAGCCTCACATCCCATAAGAATCAAGATGTTATCTCCACTATCCATGTCTTCCAGGAGGTTAAAAAATATAGTAGTACAACAAGTGTAGGAATTTACAGGGTAAGTTCCTCAGACAGAACATCAAAGGACACCGCTCACAAACAGATCACAGATCAATACACCAGTATTTTTGACGTGGTTAAAACCCTCAAAGAGGGAAACAGTCCACGGCCTGAGCCAACGTGGCCACTTCAGGCAAATTATTAATAAAAGAATGAAAATTTACATATGCTTCTCTCATGAACAGTTAACCTACAAATGACCCTCCATGCTCTTTAAATAGAGATCATGGACCAATCGGGTGTCAAGCCACGGATCAAGTGGCGGTAATACCGAGGAGAGAATGAACCGTCAAATCACTACATATCGTGACCGTCGGATTGTAAGTTACAAATGTACATAGTAAAGAAACACACTTTACCTAACTCTACACTATACCAAGTTATACTTAACTATTCCTACGTGTCGGAATATCCTAACAATAGCAAAAAATAAAATAAAATGTAATTTATGAAAGGCATGTAAAGACGGTTTTTCATTCTACAAATAAAAAATTTGAGACAACAATTTAATATTTGAAGTAACTATAATCTCAAAATTTAAATTATTATTATTAACATCATTATCATTAATTCTCTATAAACAATTCGCTTAAAATAAATACCATACTTAATTCAAACAAATTTAAAGCTCTTTTATCTTCACACTTCATGTGAATATGATCCCAAAGAAATCTATCATTCCACTTATATATATACATGGAATTATTCACAATATACAATCTACACTTTATCTTAACATAAAAGCCAATATCTCTTGGAGAGCTAAAATTCTTATTGTTCAGTTAAGGATTAATTCTCATCAACTCTGTTGTGAAACAGGGAGCTGGAAAAGGCCAAAAAAAGTGTGGGAGGAAAGAGTATGCATTTTTTGTTCTTCCAGAAAAGTGGAAACATAAAATCATTTCATTTTAGAATGTGAGACCTTCAAAAACAATAGAGAAATTTATACAGATACGCTAACAGCTAACTCTTTCCTTTTTTCTATCATACTTATCTCATCATAAAAATCTAACCCTTCACACATTCCGACCTTAAATCAATAACATAAGCCACACTTCTATTATAAAATCCATAAAGTAACAAGAACAACATCAGCAATTCTCGAGGTGTTGTGACAAGTCCCATAGTTTATTTGTTGTTTCCACTTCCTTGTGAGACCGTCAACACTTTAATTATTCATTATATCCATTGACGTGAGGCGACATAACCAGATTGTGATGCAGTTTTTGCATTTCTTGAACAAAAGACTCCAAATTACTATAAGAAGATCCTTCTTCGTCCCCAGCCATTTTAGCAACCTTACTCAGCACCTCAGCTTTGGCACTCATGGCCTTTCCTTGTTCCTCTTCCAAAAGCACGGTGACAGCTCTTCGTACTTCCCCTTCATCTGGAATTCCGCTCACATCCCAAACGTGCGACCAGGAGCTTAGAGTTAAAGGGTTGTTCTGCAAACATGGGCCACGTGACCATGGGGACTCCCGCGCTTATGCTCTCCAGCGTAGAATTCCACCTGCAGTGGCTCAAGAAAGTGCCCATTGAAGGATGCGAAAGAACCAAGAACTGAGGCGCCCAAGCCCATATGATCAACCCCTTCTCGAATCCCTCCGCCAGCTCCACCTCTGTCTCTTTGCAGGCTTTCACATCTGTCTGAAAAGGATATCTGATGGCCTGCCCGCTAGTCTCCATCCCCGAAGCCAACGCACAGATTTGGTTTTCATTGAGGAAAATTGGCTCCCTAGACACACGAATACCAGCGAATTCGGACGTCGGGAATCTAGCCACCGCAAGCACTCATCCTCGCGCATAGCGACTTAGAATGTTGTATGAAAAGTCGAGTTCAGATGAGCCTGTCCGACACAAAACTGAAGGAATTGCACCACCGAGATTGTTGTTTCGAATCCACAATTCTCGAAGAGAAGTGCAATTGCCCAGAGAATTTGGAATACCTCCGGTCAGAACATTTAAGTACAAGCCCAAATGTTCCAGCTTGAGAAAACTCAGATGTGGGGCAATTGGATCGGTGCGCCAATCTCTCGTAACAGTCAATGGAAAAGAGCGAAAGAGAAAGATGGACTTGGTCTTTACTCCATTCTTTCTCGTTAGGCTGATCCAGAAGATGATGCAGAGGATCCAGCAGCGGTCGTAAGCAATACACATTAAGACGATGAAAGCCTCCCAAGGCCAAAACAACGCTCCTCAACTACCCCAATTGGGGAGGATACAAAACCTCTTCAGGTCAATGCTTGGCACAAATGCTTTCCCACAGCGCCTCCTCTTCGGCGGCGCGCTTCCAGCGGTGGCTCACACAGGCCAATGATTGGCACAAATGCTTTCCCACAAGTTAGGGGTGATACCATGCGTGACAGAATGTATTTCAGTTGTCTATAATGAGACTTTTTGAAAGCTTTTTCGGTGGGTTTTTTTGTTAAAATCCGGCAGTAATTTATTGGAATCCCAAGTTTGATCGCTAGTTTCTACACAATCAAAGCGTCCCAGGGGTTTTTCAAGGTGCTGAATCCAAATATGCAGTTAAAAAACTAGTTTAACTGCAACAAATCAAGATTTAATCTCAATTTCTTCCGCGGATTCCATCACCTGAATCTCCAAAAAATCGTATTATAGACAACTCCGAATGTATTATGCAACTTTATATTTTAATTACAAATATTTACATTATATATTATTTAAACAACATGCTAACCCACCCATGTACAAACAAAGGGTTAATTCACATGGCTAGGCGTGGATACAGTAGGTGAAGTTATTTTTAATATATTAGATAATTTAAAATTATTTAAAAATTTTAATGATTGTTGGTGAGATAAATAATTTTAATAATTTTTAAATTAAATATATTATTTAGATTATTTTTAAAAATAAGTAAATTTTTAAATTAAAATTCTCCTCCATTATAATTTGCTAAGAAAAATAATTTATTAGGAAAATGTAATTTATTACCTTATCAACTTGTTTATAAAAATAAAATCTAATCAATTTCACAATTTTATTTATTGATGAAAACATTCTTCATAAATAACTATAAGGATTAAAAACCTAATTTTTCTCTCTAACATATTAAATATATTATAATTCAGTGTAATTTGTTATAACGTTGGAATCATTTATTAATAGATATAAAGATTTATTCAAAAATAAGTTAAAGAGTTCAACAAGGTATCCATTTTTATTTATTTGTACGGTAACATAGTAGTGTTAATAATAGTAAGTTGATTTTAAGGTTATGGCAAAGCCTACACCAAATTGGCTTATGAGACTCTCTTATGTGTGAGACAAGGGACCCACCTCTTTGCAACTATTTGACTACTGCATCTAGGAAGGTGTACATACCTAACCACTCTAAATTTGAACTTGCTACCTCCTACAAGAAAAGCACATGTTTTTAACCATTAGGCCCACTCAAGTATTTTTGTAACACAAAGATATGTCACTTGGATAATCAAATGTAAAATATTTTTCAATGGATATGGATCCTTAATACAAAGTTCAGATAATGACATTTAAGAAGAAAAAGAAAAAAAAGCTTCCATTAATTTTCTAGGAGAATACAATGTTGTCATGATACATCGATGCACTCGATACATTGCTAGGAGAATCAAATTCATAAACTTTTTCTAATTGGAATGGATCCTAAACCAAAACATTAGACTCGTGTTCAGATGTAGAAACTGGTTCATAACTTTCAAAGTTCAATAATTAAACTGAGCGGCAGGGAACACTAGCTATGTGACCTTGTTTATAAATGTGTGCTCAGTCATTATCAATATTAGAAAAAAACTATGCCACTTTTCAATATTATTAGGCTCTAAATTTTCATTTGTTTACTTGTTTTCTTAAGTTTGTCATTGATGATTATGACAATTATCATTGATTATTATTTATAAATGTGGGTTGACTTAGGTTTGTTATTTAAAAAAACCATGCCACTTTTCACTCTTAATAGCCTCTAAATTTTGAGTTGTTAACTTGTTTCCTTATGTTTTAGGAGAACAAGTTCCAAACTAATCAAAAGTAGGTTTAAATATCACACTAACACCAAAATACAATTTAGTCTACATAGTATTGGCAAGAAAGTCAATACACTTGTCAATTAGGTTATCCTTGGTGGTTGGGAGGAATGATTAGAAACCTCCCCACCTAGATTCAATTACCACATGTGACATGATGAATTTTGATGCTATGGAGTATATTCCTCATATGGAATATATGGATATTAAAAAAAAAGTCAATACCTTGTGTGGTCACGAAGAAGGCTACCTCTACGGGAATCATGGAATATGGTCATGACCAAGGATACCTCTAAGGGAATGATGGAATATATGGATATTAAAAAAAATAAAGCGAATTGGGGTGGCAAGAGGGGGAGGGGTTCTCATTAATCCCAATGGAATAATTAGGAATCGGTATGCTTGGGGTTTAGGCAAGAAGACAAATAATCAAGAAGAAGCCTATGGGTTATTCTATGTCCTCACCTTAGTGCAATAAAAAGGAATCAAGGACATGAACATATTGGGGGACTCTCTCCTAATTATAAAACATATGAACACAAGCACAACAACCCATAACAACAATTTGAATCAAGTTCTAAAAATAACCCAGGGCTTATGTTCTCTCTTTGAGATACTTCAATTCTTTCACAGCTTGAGAAGTCTAAATCATGAGGCGGACTTGTAGGAAAATATAGCTTGCCAAATGAAAGAAAGTTGTAATCAAGTAAATGGAATTGAAGGATACCTCCCCATCCCCTAATCCTGACCATGACTAGAATGCGTCTCGAGGAAAATATTTTATATTATTTGAAGCATAGAAACAATTTGTTTTGGAGTTTGGAGCTTAAGGGTGTAAACTCATTCACTAACATTTGATACACTCGGGTTTATGTTTGTATATCCCCTTATGTTTCCCCTAGAATTCCCCTTCATCTCCTCCTCCTCTCCTCTCTTCACATTTCCTCCTCTTCACTCTTCTGGCATCCTCCTCCCCATCTCACTCATCTCTCCTCCTCCCCTAGGCTTCCCCTTCATCTCCCCCTCCTCTCCTCCCTTCACCTTTCCCCCTCCCCACTTTATTGACATCCTCCTCCCCCGCCCTCTCATCTCACCTCCCCCTCAGCTCCGTATACTGTCGCTTCAAACATCGCATCAGGAATATGAGGTGGCGGCCTGTTGTCCTCACCACTTGGAATAAGCCTTGCAATTTAATCACCTTGACATGTGACTGCATTATTCTGTTGTCCTGGACACTTAGTGATGGGATTTCCATTAGTGTGGGAGATCAATTGACTATGCTCTGTAATCAAGCCCGTCTCATTAATTAGCAAACCAGAGCCATACGAGAAATCTTTGAGATTGAGCTCCATTTAATTCTTTGGGGTAAGATCTGATGGCTCGCGCAAGGGACAGTTAATAGGCACCAGACAAGCGTCATTGTAGGCTGCAAGGCATTCATGGATGGTAATTGGGACTCTGGAGGTACGTTTTCATTCTCGCGGTATAGGGATTTCTATAAATTGGGAAACAATGATCGTAGTTGTTGCAGTAGAGAGGTCTCTGTCTATGGGCAATTTGGGAAGTTGAATTATGCCTCTGAGTCGATATTAGTGTTTGAGAGTCTCGGCATGAGATCCTTGATGTTGAAAACAATAATGTCTGTGAGCTTCTAAGAGTAGGGCCTCTATTAATTGAGCCTCTGTTTAGGTCCCTGTGTTGAATTAGGCCCTTGTGGGATTATCTGGGTAATAATTCCTCGACGGTGGATTTAGGGCCTCTGTCTCCTAGAATATTTCTATTTGGTGTGGAGAATTTGATAATATTGTTGGGACTTCAGTTTATAGCAGAATTTGGAGAGTTGTGGAGACTCCTGGGTTTGTAATTTGGGTAATTTGGTCCAATTCTCTCCTTAAGGACTCTTGGGTGTTGTGGAAATTTTGCATCTCCTAAGTGAATTTGGGGTCATAGACTCCGTCTCTCTGTGGCTATTGTGACTTGGTCTTCCCTTCGGAATTTATCCCTTAGCCAGATATCATGGATGCTTGGGGATATTGTCAACGACGTTTCGGCAGGGTGGGGAGTCGCATGGACCATAATTGGGAGAAGTGCCCCCCTCTAGCTATTGTCTCCCCTCATGATTGTACCCCCTGTAACCGAGAGCATTTCGAATTAAGGGAAAGTCTAGCTTAACTCCAGAATTGCTTCCAGAAACAACAAAACGAAGCCTGCAAAATGCTTGAGAGAAGCATAGAGAAGAACCAGAAGATTCATCAATTGGAAGACGAGGTGTTTGCACTGCACAACCAAATTAAAGATTTGCAAATTCAGCTGGATAAGAAGAATTCACATTTTGAGGAGGAATTGACAGGGATTGATCTCAACAGGCAAACTAATCCAAATGACTAGTCTTCTCTAGTGTTTTATGCTAAACTATAAATTTATTTTGCTACTTGGTCAATTCTGTAAGGCATATCCAAATTCTTTTGTTATAGCTCGGTCGAATTTTGAATTTTTGCATAGTATTTGGGCCCAACTTGACAGTCTGAAAACAATGTTGCCCAAGGATGGCACTGATTTTGAAATGAAATCTCCTGTTTTTTGTTGCGACTAGGCTGGATTAATATAATACTGCTACTCTTTTTTGTTAAAAAAAGAAAACAAAATGAAAAAAGCGAATACCCTGTATGGTCATGACCAAGGCTACCTCGAAGGGAATTATGTGCTTTCTAGTAGCATCCAACCTTAGTTCTCTTAGGGTCCTATAATATAGTGATCAAAGTATGTTTGTCTAACTATTTATCCCAAGGGATGTTGTAACTTGTTTTTTACTTTAGTTGTTTTTATCTTTTTTCAAAGAAAAATAAAATAAGAAAAAATAAGAAAAGAAAGAAAGAAAGAAAAATAGGAAAAGAATAAAAAAAGGGACAAAATAAAAATATATGCAAAATAAAAATAAATGTCCCAAATAAAGCGCGATAGTTCAAACGTTGAACCAAACCTTTGTATTTATTATAATCCTTTTATTATGAGAGGATTATTGTTTAATTTGTAAATAAATAAATTATTGGGTGTTTTGTCCTATTTAATAAAGTGATCACATGAATAAATGGATAAGATTGTCCTTGCTCGTATCAATGATGGAGGACAATTTCAGGGCCCCCCGCACTTTCACAAGTTAAGGAGGAGGCGGGGGGTGTCCGAAAAGTGTCTTTTTGGAAACCACCAAACCACATGTGGCAACCCCACGATGAGTTTAGGCCCCCTTGCTCCAAAACATCTTACCACCTACCCCCCCTCTGAAAACAACTCCCGCTCCCACTCCAATCACATTCCGCCACCTATATAACCATTTAAACCATTTAATTTCCCTGCCAATAGTCATATGACCATTTAATGGTTAATGCTCCCGCCAACATCTAAATTACCTAATGAGACACATAAAAAATGATTATCTTCCCGTTTAACCATTCACCCTCCTATTTTAAAAGCTACGCATCACCTTGCATACATTCTCTTTGCTATTGCATTTCTTATCAGTGCAGGTTCAATCCCGAATTTCGCAAGCACGCCATCGTCCTCCTACACCAATGATCATTGTAATATGATTCCCTAGCTCCTAATTTGCAGTCAGAAATGTTGTCCCACAAAGGCAAATCGAAGTTTGTTGTAGAAAGCCCTACATTGCCCCACATTGTAAACCTTGATGAACTTCCCCTGGTCAACACACAATATAAGATATTTGAGACCTAGTGTGAGTTCGATCTGTATGAACTCCACAACTAGGCAAAACAAAAGTTCTTAGATGTTAGTGATGAGTTGAGCATTTGGGAATCATTTCTACCTCAATTCATTTTTCCCCAAACTCATGTTTTTCCAGAATTTGTTACATGGTGTCATCTCAAATATCTCCCTATTCAGAGGGTTGTAATTGCCCAAAACAATGAAACTCTATTTGCAATTACACCTGAAGCTATCTGTAAAGCACTCCAGATTGATCCTAAAACTTCCTTGTATCCTTTTTCCACTGATTCACTCAGGGAGATATATCAGAAACTCACCTTCCCTCAACGAGCCCGTATTTTTGAGTCCTTTTTGCCTGAAAATTCCGAGTTACCTAGAAATAATCCCCCATATTTTGCTTCGATATTTCCTGAAATTTCAAGGTGAGTTATTTCCATGGTTGCTTGCTTATTAGGTTATCCTACAGATCAATGGGTAGATGAAGTAATATTAGGATTTTTATTTCAGTGTTCTCTACTGGTCACCAGACCTCAATCATTTTCAATTACAGTCAATTTCTGTCAAATGTTATTTATGATCAACTTTTGAAATTTTCCGCTGAAGTTGCATTCCAACACCAGTCGGTTCTTATATATTTGTTGTTATTTCATCAAGCAGAGAGATTCAAGTTTCAATTACAGAAGTTGGATGCACAGGGAAGACCACGATCAATCATTCATTGGACTTCCTTGGTGAAGAAGAATTCTGAATAATACTCCTTTAGTAATTTTGTAGATCAGTTCTTACATGTGTCCTTATGTCTTCTTAGCAGCGATGCTATACCAAGGATTTCAATAGAAATCAAGAGAGTTTTACATTTTACCGAGCAAGCCAAGGTTGGAGATTGGTATCTTTACCAGAATTATAAAAAAATTAGGATATATGGATGTGAAATCCCTCCTTACAGGTTGCTAGTTTTTGTGCCAATAAAAATCTTTGCCTTAGAATACATTAGGTAAATGATGAATATGGATGACTTACATTTTGTATCAAGAAAGAAAAAGGCACAGTTTAAGTTGAAGGCACATATTGGCCCTTTCATTGCCACTACTAGAGCAATAACAAAGGAGGCAAATGTTTTACTGAAGCAAATGAAATTCAAATTGAGTTTCAAATGGTCTTATGATCCTTTAGGGATAATTTCAAAATTAAGGGTGGAGCAGAGGACCACACCTTATGTACATACAACTACACCAGAAATAGAACAATATGTAAATCAACAGGAGTGGACAAAGAATACACTACAGGAAGCTGAAGAACAAATTGTTAGTCAGACATCCCTAAAAACTCATATCTCAAAAGAAAAAGAAACTAAGAGGTCAAGGGAAAGTATGTCATCTATAGACTTAGAATCTCAAGTTGTAGACTTTATAGTTTTCAAGAGAAGAAAGAAAACAAACACTCATGAGGAATCCTAGGAAGAAACAGGCTCACAGGAGAAAACTATAGTTGTTCTAATAGTTTTTCCCACTACTTATTTTGCACATATTGAAGAAACAAAAGAGTCTCCTTAGGCTTTTGCTTCTCATATTGCAACACATCAAAGTAGTTTTTCCAGGTACAAAGAGATTAAGAGGAAAAATGAAGCATTGAAGGTCACAACTTATTTCAAAGTTCTGGAAGCAGACTTCTACTACCCAACATAGACTGTTGTTTGCACTTGACACAGAGAAGGGGTGGTTCCAATTTGCTTTCTTGGGACCTACAGTTTCCGTCCCTAAAAGTGTAGAAGATTACAAAACATTTGTTTTTGCTTTTAACACCAAGAAGATTCATGTAATTGATTAGATTGACTTGCATAAACAGGTTGGTGAGATGATATACTCAACATTAACAAGTTCAGCCATGGAAACTTCTAAACTGTAAGCCTCTATGAACAATATTCATTCACAACTGAAGATGGAAATAATGTCATCCTTGGCCAAAGACACCAGAACTGAAGCTCTTGAAGGTTTGGTGATTAAGCTAGGATATGATCCTAGTGACATTAAAGTAGCTGAGGAAATGATAAAAAACAAAAATGCTGATATTCAAGCCTTGAGAAAGTAGCTTAAGCTTCCAACTACAGAGCACGCACAGACCGAAGAAATTACTCAACTGGAAGTAGAGAAAGAAAATTTGTTCAAGTTGATAGTTGAGCAAAATGTTCAAATTCAGAAGATGGAGACAGATATGGAGATACTTTTGAAAGAAAAGGAACAATTAGCAACCACAGGTACATCAACCCAACAAACAATCTAAACAACTTCAACAGAAAGAACAGAGTCAACCATTGCAGACTCCTCTGAAAAATTAGTGAAAACTCTGGGAGATTTATCATTGACCAACCAAGAAAATGAAATATTGTTAGCAACATTGAAAAGAATGGAAGAGAATAAAATTAAAGCCGACAATGCATATTTAGGAGAAGTGCAAAAAAACTTCAAGCTTACTCAACAACTTCAAAAGTATGAAGACCAATCATTAATAGTATAATATTGGCAGAAGTTAAGCAAAACACATGGTATAATATTAATGCTATTATCACAGAGGTATGGTCATCCTTTCAAATTATATTTGAGCAAGAAGAGTTGGTACAAAATGTCATGAAAACAATTGAACAAACAAAAGTTGAGATCGAACACAGCCCAGCAGAAGCACACATAATCATCAAGGCGTTGAACTAAAAAACCAAGGATGAGCTCAAAGAACTACAAATTTAGGATAGAACAAACACAATCACGGAGGTGAAAAGAGTTCTAACAAAAAAAATCTATGGTACAACTAGAAAACAAGTGTAAAGAGTTAGAGCTACACGTGAGAAGATTCAACATGAAATTCAATCTATTGCAGGAGAAAGGGCTTCCACCTTTGAGAGCTTCTAATGGCAAATTGATTCCATTAGAAACTTACGAGGACCAGTTGTGCAAAATAGCTACGAATAGATCTAAATTTGCCAAAGTAAAAGGGATAATAAATGGGCAGGGTTTCATTGAAGGCTTACAATATGACTTGTTTATCCAACATGGAATTCATAACCTGTTTCTTAATAAACCAACTTTTGAAACATATACAGAGGTGCATGAAAGTTTTAGAAACATGGTAAACTTCCCTATTCCGAGTGAAAACAGACATGATAAACTATTGGAGCCCATCCAGTAAATCAAGCAAAATTCTCATGACCAGTGACAGAAAAAGGGAAACAAAATCCGAAATATCAGGAGCAGTGAACATAAGAGCAGAATTATAGCTACAATCAACAACAATAATCCTCGAAGTGTGTACAAAACATATAAATAGTCCAAAATTTGCTACTATTTAATTATATTTTTGAAATATCTACATCATTTTAGTAGATATTATTTTTGTAATAAATTTTGTTTCAAGTCCGAATATTTTTGAGATAGACTGTATAAATATTTTGTAAATAAGTAGAAGAGCTAGATTCTAGTCCAAAAGAGGTTTGTGGTTACCTCTACATTTTCCTCCTCAACTTAGGAAATCTACACACATAAAACTATACTACCCTTGATTACAATTGTTTATATTCATTTTTTTTCAATTATTTTTCTTTTTGAAAAATGAAAAATCTCATCATAACTCAATTGTTCACTCTCACTCACTCTTATCCAGGAATATAAGTTAATTACTCATAGTTATTTAAAAAAAAATTTGCCATTTAAAATATATTATTTGTAATTAATGAAGTATAAACTTTCATTCTTACCATATACTTTTAGGCCTTCACCAATTACCTGTTTCCTCTTGAAAAGAAACAAACTTAGGCCTTCACCAATTACCTGTTTCCTCTTGAAAAGAAACAAACTTACTTAAACTTTTAATTAATAAAAAATTAGTTTATCAATATCCTTTTAAATAATTATTAAAAAACTATATCTAATTAATATATATCTTTTATTTAACTTTAACCTCATATATAAAATCAGACACTACTCTTTAATCGCAATTAGGTGAAAAATTCAAATTCTATTTACTTTTAAATTTAATAAAATTATATAATTTACTTTAAATAATTTTTGAAATTTCACACAATTTTTTTTGGATTTAAATTTTGAAACACACTTTACATATTTCATAACACAATCAGACACAATTGGATCACCCTGAATCTCATTTTCTTTAGTCTTTATTTCCGAATCTTATTTTCCTTTATAACATCTTTTCACGTTCTATCCAGCGCATCGATTGGACTTTCAGAAGTTGGTAGTATCGAATTGCAATTTCGACTCTTCGCATTCTCGGTAAGACGGATTTGCTCTACGCTCTCCCTAATCTGATCACAGGAGCCGACACAAAATGAAGAGGCAGAACGAACTGAAAAAAACCAGGTAGTCAACTTAACTCTGCATTTTTACGATATACGCTGAAATTATCACCGATTTAGCGGACTTCCATTCACAATTTCTCTGTGAAATTCGACCCCATCCGGGCCTTTGTTTTAGCGCTGCCGCTAGATTGGTTGGCTGATCTTTTTAGAGACCATTTTTATGTATTGTTGATAAGGTATTGGGTTCGCATGGGGATGGATTTCATATAAAAAAAATCTTAAATGCAGGCCTTCGAAATGCAATCTAGGGTATGATATATAGTTTGAATCAAGAAAGAAGTATCAAGGCCACATTCCACTCCTTCCCACCGCCCCCCGAGAAATAAAATTAATTCAGTTAAATGTCGATGCAGTGATGCAGTTTCGCATTACAATGGTGGCAAGGTTAAATCATAAGTTTGTGTAAGTTTAAGTTTTTGATTTTGACCCAGTGAAGTCCACCGCTTAAACATGACTCTATGCCTATCATATATTCACGTCCTCATCGTAGTTTGGGACGTTGGCATGTTTATGATTTTTTGTCAAATTATCTCTCTCCTCCTATGCCTCATACGGTCAAAACCAATTAGTTTACCTTTGCTTAACCTGAAGAAAATGTGCGGCCTTACAAGTATGTTCATTAACTTATTGAGTGTGGCCCATGGTATAGTCATTAGCTTATTCAGTGCACACTACCTGTTTTTTCTTTGAGGGATTAACTTAAAATGCACGAAAATAGAGTTTAAAATCTTACTAGATCGAGGGAAAGCAAAGGTATATCCAAAATTTTAGGATATACCAAGCAAAATTATACCCAAAATTTTGGGAGCATGGGATATAGAGATTAGGAGTTTCTGTTTTTGGACTTGAAAAGTTGTTTTCCTTGTTGTCTCTATCAGGTACCAGTCAAGAATATTGTAGGTGTTTGATCCGAAGTGATGATCATGAGCAATGTTATCAAACTTGAATTGGTTGACCCCCCATATTGGGAACTAGTCAGAACGGGACTGAAACCAGAAAGAAAACTGGACCAAAAAACTGTTCAACCAAAAAAAACATAAAATATTCAAATATTAAAGAAAAACATATTTATTCATGTGCATTTATATGAATCCAAACCATTTATACCCAAATATGCAAAAGTTCTCATTTATATAGCAAGAGTGCATATAACTAAAATAGCACTTAGTGCAGTACATCTCTGAACCAAAAATACATCAACAAAGAGGCTTTCGATGACCTCTAGTGTAAAAAAAAAAATTCATGCTACAACAAATACCTACATATAATCAAAATCATTGCCTATATTGAGATTCTCATCATCAATATCATCACCCTCTAGGCATTAAAATAAGACAGAAAAAACTTAACATGTCAAATCGAGATTTTATTTGAGTGATGGGCACATTTTTACTACGATCATAACAGAGGAGTTCAACAATGAATGCCACTAACATCAAGGTACATATAGGGCTTGATGGTCTTGATTAAATGCTAGTTCCATACGCTTGTACATGATAGAATCCAACAGAAACATTGCAATCCCCCCAATCCCAAAATCTTACAAAACGTTAGTTTGCTGGATTTTGAGTGGGATCTAAAATTTTACTTTCTCCATATGCAATCTAATGATGTTAGAACCACTCTCAAACATCCCAAAACAATTAATGGTAATGCTAAATATTTAAGTAAAATGATGAAGATGAAATATAACGGAGAATTAATTACATAACATTAGTAGGGCCCTGGGGGAGAATTAATTAAATAGCATTAGTAGGGCCCTAGGGGAGAATTAATTAAATAGCATTAGTAGGGTCGTAGTGTTGAATATTAGGCTGCCCCACTCATAAATTATTATTATTGTTATTATTATTATTTTTAATTTTATGTTTGGAGGGTCCTTGGTTGCATTGTATAGAACTGGCCGGTTTGATACAAAATTGGATGGTTGAATGAAAAAAGGTTGGCTCAAATACCAAACTGGTCTTTTTCAGTTTCAAGCTATCAACTAGACTGGTTTTGGGGTCAAAACGACCGAACTAGTTGATTCCACCGGTTTTGATAACACTAATCATGAGACTTAGTTGAGGGAAGACGAGTAAACATATATTCATACTTTAACCTATGTTGCGGATAGACACATCCCCATTGATAAACCTCTCGTACCTTGTGATCTGATGTTTTGGGGACCTAGAAACGACTTGGGATAGTTGGGGGTGTCATTGGGGATGCGAGGACTTTTAGACCATTCCTAATCCATCCTTCGCAAAAAATGGCAATGTTTAGGGTATGGTTTAGTCGTCCCTCGACCCCATCCACAGTTTAAGATTAATTTTTTTTAAACCTAAATCTAACCTCTGCCCAGCTAAAATCTAACCTTGTGTGCTACTCTAAATGTAAACTCTAGCCTTGCTGCTCTCTCATTTCATTTGCCATATCTCCATTCAGCTAAATGTCCCCTTTCATTCAAAGTTGGCATTTACAGTGCACCAAACTCAGGCCAGGTTCTCCTTTCATCCACCACCTTATCCATTTGGGTTCAATTCTCCTCTCATCCACGACCTCTTTTAGTTGGTAACACACCAAACTTGTGTTGGGTTCTCCTCTCATCCGCTTCCTCTTTCTGTTCGCTTGATTTTGTCCAATGCACAACGGTTAATGTTCAAACTTCATTGTCAGTTTGACTTTCATAACTAACTCTAATTTTTATGTACTCTTCATTTGATTTCATAACTAAATCTCATTTATTTTTGCGATTGAAACACATCTAGTCTCCTCAAGGCTTTTCTAAGGGTATAGGATGTACATGCCCAACCCCCAAGGTAACTTTGTGGAGGTGGGATATCCAAAATTCCCCTTGTTTTAACCATCTCAAACATCTTGTTTGAGCCACCATCACCTTTTGCTCGTTGATAGCTTTCCAATGATATAAATTTCATCAAATGTTGAGCTCTTGACATAAAGTTGTGGTTCTCAAAAGTTTCATTATTTATGCCTCATCAACATTTGTGCCATAGATACATGGTAGACATGTGGCATTATTGTGCCCACATGTCTCCACATCATATTGTTCCATGTCATCTAGCATGTGCCTGACACATAACAACCTTGTGCCCATGTTTCACCATCACGTTGTGCCATGTTCGTAAACTGGACACATGGCCCACCAAGTCATATTCAGATGTGGGTTATTTCATATATTCCGTCGTTATAGAAAAAGTTGGACTTTTATATTTCTAGATATTTGGAACATTTGCCATTTAGAAGATCCCAAAAAATTATTTAAATAAAAAGTTCGATCCAGATATCCAGAAAAATCCATAAGTCCATTTAATTTGAAAATTCGGATCCTCGAACTATTTGCTTCTAGAAATCCCATGTCAACATGACATTTCATCTTTCATTTGGCCTCTACCTCTACATTGTCAAGCCTCTATGCCATGTCATCTTCATGCCACCTCAACACATTCAATCTTTCACTCTTTCGAATATATGCAACATCCTAAAAAGTCCATTTTTCCAAAGTTTTGGATCTTGGACTCTTGATATCTACATCATATGCCACATCGGTTGCCACATCTACTATTTTGTACTTTCGTGCCACATCAACAGGCCATGTTAGCATGCCACATCATCCACATTGCCACATCAACATGCCATGTGAGCTTGCCACATCACCAATGACATGTCAACAACCATGTCAGTTGCCACATCACGTGCCACATCATATATCACATTAATGGCATGTCACACCCCGTGTTACTTGTGAGGGCTGGGGTTTGTCTTGGCTCCACATGTTCTCTCCTGCTGGCATTTTGATTCGAGATTTTCATTTTTGGGCCCATCATAATCTTTTTGAGAAGTTCTGGATCCTAGATACATATTCTTGTCATCAAGGTTACTTCATGCCAGGTTCCATCACTTGGATTTTCACCCCATTGGGCCATCTAGCATCCACATTTTCCTTTGAGTGCCTTTAGACAAACTTCTAGATGCTTGGATATTCAAATCTCTAGGACATCCTTAAAATCCCGCTAACAAGCTCAACACAATTTTTGGATGTTTGTGTACCTGAATATCTAGAACATTTCAATTCCTTCATTAATGCTTCTACAATGAACTCAGATGTCCAATTATTTGGATAAGTGGTATAACCAGAACATCCACTCTCTGTTGGACCTCTGCCCTTTAGCTCCTTTCTCTACTGGCACTTGATCATGACCATTGCCATCCCATATGACTTGGGGCTAGGGCCAAAACTTTGAGGTTTGAAATTGACAATTTTTACAAGTCTTCCAATGGTGAAAATGATGCCTCTCTTGCCCAAATTCAGTTCTAAAAGGGAAATTTCTTTGCCTAGGATCCGTTTAAGGGCATTGAGGCTTTTTCTAGTCTATGGAGACATCCAAATTCCTCCCAACCCTTAGCCACAATTAAGCTTCAATCTTGGGAATAAATCCAAATAGGCCTCTTGTCACATATTCAATTTTGCCTATCTCAGTGAACCTCTTTCATACTCTCCATTTATGCATATAGGTCTTTAAGCCCAATGCCATATCAACGATACGGCAACATCAAGGCCTACTTTCATAAGGAGCACAATCCTTCTAAGGCTTAGACACAAGAAGATCTTCGAGTCTTCTTATCCTATAATAGGGATACCCTTAAAATGATCAACCACACAACTCTCACCATAGGCAATTTCTTAGCATTCACGTTCATCAAAGGTCATACCAACCCAATCAAGGCCTTCAATAGATTTCCATCAATTCACAAGTTCATTGGTGAAACTCTTAAACACCTTATATTAGATGTTTTGTGAAGACTCCTTCCTTAAAGTCTTCACTTTAAAATCAAGGATTTTACTTTTCATTAAGAATTAAGAGTTACACATGATTTCAAATTTCATAGCAATTTTCTTAGTTTGCTTGGACAATCTATCCTTGTTCACATATCACAATTTTCTTCCCATAGACTGGTACCTGGTACAGACCCATTGGATTCCTCGTTACATAAATCATTACATAGCCAAGATATCATAACTTATAAGTAAGCATTTTTTAAAGGAATTTTTTTGAATCACAGATTCATTTTTATGAGGATTACAACCAATAACCAAACATCATACAAAAGGCATTAATTCATCTACATAGTCATGCTCAACAACCCAACATAATATCATTCATGAACCTTGAAACACATGTACACACATACACACATACACACACACACATATATATAGTGGATGTTTATAGCTTGGACAGGTACTTTTGCGTAGGCCAAAGCGTCTAGGTGTGTAAGAAGTTGCCCAATACACCTTAGACATTAGCAATTACTTTAGTGATTAAGTAATTTCTTTTATAAGACAAAAGTGAGTTACTCTAATGAAATGCAAAGGTTTTTGCATTAGTAAATTATTTGTATTTCAACTTTTTTTTTTTGTAAGCTGAGGAGTTACCATTTTCTATTAACAAAATTCAAACCACTACAATCTTAAGGTGGTCTCAACCCGCCCTAAGGCAAACCGGGTTTCTTGACCACCTGTAGTTTTGACAACTAACCAAAAATAGAAAGTTTTCAGTCTATCTTTCCAGGCTTTATATACCTCAGCCTTATATCTATTACTATTGTCATATGACTGCACATAAAAATTAACAGAAATCCTACACATAGCTAATGAAAACTAAGAATTGCACTTTTTAAAAACTCAAAAAACATGCCTTTACTTCACTGGTTCCCTGCATCTTCTTGCTGCTCCTTCTCCTTCTTTATTACCAAGCCACTCGCCTCTAGCTGTTGCTGAATATCTTCCAGCCTCTTATCCTGCATGAGTAGGGTGATTTGAATGTTCTTCAACTCCTTTTTCAGATTTGGGATCCCCTGTGATAATTCTGCCATTTCCAAGGCTATCTGCTCCATAGCCTTGGCCATAAGCCTCTTCATTACCCAATATATCTGCAGAGATTGTTTATATAAGGTCATTCGACCACGGGTGTGTCCTGGATCCGGCAACAGATACACCCAATCCTCCATTTCCTCCTCAGACTGGGCCTGTATTGCCTCCTCCTCCCAATGTTCAATTATCCTTCTGATTTTCGGGTTTGTCTTCTCACAGTAGGCTCTCTCGGCTGCCTGTACTTTCTTCCCAATAGTTTTCCTTCCCTTCCTGCTTGCCCCTTCTGCGCTAGTCTCCCCATCTTCCACCGTACATTCTCTGCAGCTTTGTCCTTGCTTGCTTCTTCCCTCTGCTCCTTCTCGTCTCCTCTGGCCTCCCTTGCCTCGTTGATCTCGCCCTCTAATCCATCTTCCGCTCTCTTCCTCAGCTTCCCGTTCCTGAATTCCTCCGGCTTCCTCTCTTCCTCTCTTCATGGTCCTGTTCCCCGCTGGTCTCCCATTCCGTCCGCGTTTTCCAGTCCCCGGTTCTTCCTTCTCCTTTTCCGCTTCAGAATCTTCGCTCCCGCTCTCTGAATCATGATACACTGGTATGAAAAACTGCTCTGTGTCCCCCTCCATTATTTCTTTACCCTTCACATCCTGGTTCCCTTCCCCTGCCCTGCTCCTCATCCATCTGCCTGCAGTCATACTGCCATCTGCCGCCATTCTTTCCTTGCTTCTTTGTTTCCTTCTCCGCGTCCCTATTCTCTCGATTCGGCTCCTGAATTCTCCCTTTCTCCCGACTGTATACGACAGTTTGTCGCCACCCTCTCCCGTTCCTCTGCATGCAATTCTCCTCGTTCCTCTTCACCAGCCTTTCTCCCTTATGCCTCCCCTCCTTCTTCGCTTATAGCTTGCCTCCCTTTCCGCTCTGCTGTCCCATTCTCCCATGCCATCATTCCCCTGTCTCTTCTTTGACATCCTGACGTATCTACCAACCTTCGTCTGTACCCTGCCGTCCCTTCGCCTTGAGAAGATATCCTTCTCACCGATCCATTTGTCCGTGGTAATCATTCCCTGAACCCCGCCTGTTCTTATCTGCATGCTGCACCGTCGATCATTAATTGCCACCTTGCTCATCCCGATCGGGAATTTGTATTTCAACTGTTAATCTCAAGTGATGAGAGATTTAATCTCAGCCATCAATCACTTTGGAGATTAGGGTTAGGGATTTGGTCATAACTCAAGCTTATAAAAGAAAGGCTAGCTAAGGGAGAAGATACAACTTAGATGGGTATAAGACATTAAGAGAGGCATGTCAGTGGTTTGGTGGAGAAGGACTTATACTCAAGTGTGCCGAGTTTGAGAAAGGTGCCAGGGTAGATCCAGATCAACCATGACTAGGGCTTGATTTGCTGGATTAGATCTAGATTTATTGTATGTATTTCTCTTAGTTTGGGCCATTTTCCTAGTAAGGGAGTTCGAGTAGGTTCTGATCATTTTTAATGAAGAACTGATTTGATTGGGCAGAAAATTGGTGTAATGTGTGATTGAGATTGGTTGTGCTTTTGTTGAATATTTTTGTTTCATTAAAAACGAAGATGTCTTTTTATTCAATAGATATGAGATAGTCTGCTAGGTTAATAAATTGCCAAGTGTTGGGTTTAGAAATTTAACATGTTATCAGAGCATAAACTTTGAAAACCATTCTCAAATATGCACACAAAAACCAGTTTCACTTTGCAGGCATGAAGTTGTATATATTAGGGTCATACACTATGCGTAGTAGTTGAAGAAATCAAGACCGAGACATAAAATTTTTGGGTTGAAATTTGGTTGTACGACGTTGAGGTAGATGAAGTCATAAATTAAAAAAAGGTGTTTGGAACCTTGGGTGGTAGTCAGTGGTTTGACAACCCATTGACAGGCCACAATAGTTATAGCGGGTTGACAAAGGAGCTGGAATTGAGGCATGGGGAGGTTGTAGGAGCTATGCTAGAGGTTGATCAGGTCGCAGATGGAGCCAAGCTGCCATAGGACGCTGATGTTGTTTGTAGGTGCGTGGATGTTGAACTTTTAACACGAGATATGATATATTTTTCTCACAATTATTTACACCTAGAAAATAATTTTAACCCAAACTAAAATTGAAACTATGAAAATAAACACTTTGGTGTTCTCAACTTTTAACAGTAAATTTGTAACGGAAAAAATAAATAGGAAATCACCATAACACAATAAAAATTCAACCCAATAAATCTCCCTTCACTTTATATTGAAATCTGGAAAATTTAGGGCCTAGACCCATAGAGAAATTACATAAAAAATACAACAATTTTAGAATGTGGAACATGCCTTAGGATTTTTGGCCTAAGGAAGAATTCCCCCCCTTGAAATTGGCTATGTTGGAAGATAATTTGGCTCCTAGAAATTTCTGCCTCCACCTACAAAAATTCTGCCTCCACCTGTATGGTTGGGTCCTGGGAAGATTTCGGCTCCCTTCCTCATCCAACATTGGTTGGAAATCTCGACCTCTTCTCAAAGTCTCGACCTCTCTCCTCCAAATTTGGGCCCCCTTCAGAAATTTCGATCGTCTCTCAAATTCCGCTTCAAAAAATCTATTGCACACTTTTCCTCTTTCTCCTCAGTCACTTGACCTCTCACTCATGAGAAAATTACTTTCTCAACAATGTAAATGCGTGTCTTCATCCTCTCCCTTTGAAACTTTTTATAATTTCAAATTTAGCAAAATCCCTAACCTTTAATCTTCAAAGTAATAGATGGCTAGGATTAAATCTTAATCCACTTAGATCAATGGTTGGGATAAGATCTAAGTCACTTAAATAGTTAAATTATTTATCCTTAGAAATTTGCTCAATTAGCCAACATTAATTAATTAACGTGCTTTTCCTAAGTTAGACTTAAGAAATAAATCCTATTAGTTGCTCCTCTCGAAGAACCACCTAAAGATAACTTCTTCTCCTTCATGCTAGGCATAAGCCTATGAAGAAGACCTTTTGAAGCTACAAAAATCAACACTCCCTCCTAACAAGGAAAATATTCTCCACCACTCCCAATGTATCCCTGTAGAGCACAATCTCACCCTTCATTAGGGTCTTGGTGAGAATGTTTGCTACTTGCTCATCTGTGGATATGTATAGCAACCTCATAGCACCTCTTTAGACTTTGTCTGTGATGAAATGGGACCTAATCACTATATGTTTGGACCTGTCATGAAACACTGGATTTTTTGAAAGCTTGATGCAACTTTGATTGTCGTAGTGAATCATTGTGGGTCCCATCTCAAGACTAAATAAATCTGTGAGCATTTTATATGGCCTCAAAACTTGCCAGACTCACGACTATGTACTCAGCCTCCTTGAGCTAAGTGCTATTGAGTGCTACTTCCTGCTAAACCATGAGATCATAGCTAATCCCAAGCCGAAACAACAACTTGAAGTGCTCTTCTTGTCCATTACACTCCTGGCCCAATCTGAATTTGTGTAGCCTTGCAACTACAATCCAACTCTGAGATACCTGAGTTCATACTCCACTGTACTTTTAAGTACCTGAGCACATGTTTCGCTGCCACCCAATGTATCCTGTCCACCATAAATTGGCTTAGAGTGTTGAGAAAAAAACAAATATCGGGCCTAGTGTTAACTAGATACATCAAGGACCCTATCAATTGGTTGTACAATGACCAACTCACTTTTAAAAGCATTAAGCTTCTTCAAGCTGATAATCATGGGTGTCAACATAGACCTACAATCCTCCATCTCGAATCTCTTCACAATATCAAATTTATGTACTTGCCCTGCCCAAGGAATATCTCTCCTGGTTGTTGTCACACCACTAATCCCAAAATGTAGTGCATCATCCCGATGTCTTTCATCTCAAACTCCAAGGTAAGGTCCTCATTGCACATCTCTATGAGCTTCTCAAATCTTGTTAGAAAGAGATCATCCACATAGAGCACAAAGATGAGTGGATCACCATCAACGAGTACATAGTACAAGTTGGAATCCACCTCACTCTTGGTGAAGCCCAAGCCAAGCAAATACCCATCAATCCTTGAGTACCATGCTTGAGGTGCCTGCTTAAGTCTGTACAATGCCTTCTTCAACATGCATATGTGGGATTCCCTCCCACGCACCTCAAAAAATCCCTGAGGCTGCTCAATATACACCTCTTCCTCAATTACCTCATTGAGGAAGACAATCTTCACATCCATCTGATGTATACTCCACTCTATCTTTGAAGCAATGGAAATAACCACCCTGGTAGATGCATATTTGGCAATAGGAGCAAAAGTCTCCTGATAGTCTACTCCCTCCTTCTAGGAGAACCCTCTAGCCACGATCCTGCCTTATACTTCTTGCCACTGCCATTTGCTACATGTTTGATCTTGTAGATCCATCGAGAAGTGACCACTGATTTCTCCTTAGGCCTCGGTACAATGTCTTAGACATGATTCTTCATGATGGAGTTGTACTCCACCATGGCATACCTCCAACCCTACTGGCCTGCTGCCTCCTCAAACTTAGAAGGCTTAGACTCATTGATGTTGCTCATCAAGGCCATGCTATTGGAAAATATTCTCAATTGTGCTCTCTCCTTGACAGTGTTGCAAGGAGCCTCCACATGCTCCTTATCATCTCTCAATGTCTGCTCAGCCCATCTTGGCTTCGTCCTGACAGAGCTCGAAGGAATATCTCTCTCCTCCTGATCGAAAGACTGTGTCCTTACTGCTAGTGTTATTGGTCTCTCCTCAATCTTCAGAGCCTCTTGTTCTTGATCCTCTGCCATTGCAGGATCCGATTCATGTGACCTCCTAAAGGTCCTACTCTCCTTGAATTTAGCATCCCGACTAACTGCTAACTTCCTTTGCGCTGGAATGTAGATCTTGTAGGCCTTTGAAGTCTCACATATCCAACAAAAATGCCCTTCCTTGTAGAGGGCCCTACCTTAGTCCTCTTCTCATATGGTATGTGGACATAAATTGGACTACCAAAGATGCGAAGGTGGTTCGCCTCCAGTTTCACTCCTATGAAATCCTCCTCAGGAGTCTTGTCCTTCAAAATCTTATGAGGACACTTGTTCTGCAAATAGATAGCAATGTTGCATGCCTCTACCCACAAGATCATAAGTAGATCTTGATCATGGATCATAGCCTTGGATGATGGCCCTGTTTTTCCTCTCTACCACTCCATTTTGTTGCAAATCATATGGCACTGTTAGTTGCTTTTCAATTCTTGCTTCCTTGCACAAATTCTTAAGCTCATTAGAGGTATGCTCACCCCCATTTTCTGATCTGAGGACCTTAATCTTCATCTCCGTCTAGTTCTCTACAAGAGCATTAAATTCTTGAAACCGACCAAAGACCTCATCCTTGGCCTTCAGAAAGTATATCCAAGTCTTCTTGGAGAGATCGTCTATGAATATCTTATAATAGCAATACCCCATCATGGACTCCATTAACATAGCACCGCACAAATGTTAGATTTTACCAAACCCAACACCCGATATTCGATTCCCAACAATTATTAATTGAACAATACATAACTAAGTTCCTAACCAAAAATATTTAGCGGAAGCAAAATTAATCGATCTGAATCACAAACACGAACAAACTTTTGCCTAATCGACAATTCTTCATTAATAAATTAATCACAAAACTTGGGCTCCCATCCCGGGATAATGGCCCAACTGAGAAAATACAAATTACAAAACTAATCACTAGCCTCTTTGCACTCTCTTGGACCTAACACACGCTCACTGAGAAACCTCTCTCAATCATGTGTTGCTGTTGTGTTTTAGCTCCTCACCTTAGGCTCAATTTATAACTTTCCTAAGCTAAGATTGACAGTGAAAATTAGTTCGTCAAGTTAACTGAAGTTAAGTAACTTTACTTTGGTCAACTATCCTATTTGTAGCTTTCTCTAATTTAACTCAAGTACAAGTCATAAATTTACATGCACATCTCACGCATGTCACATGCAACACATTCGCATGCGTGCAACTCACTTGCACACTTTGCATGTTGCATGCAAGCTCCTAAAGAGGCAAATCAAGGTTTTTCTAGTAAAGGCACAAGACTAGAAGTACCTTTTGAGCTACAAAACTCAACACTCCCTCTTAGTGAGGGAGGTACTTTTGGAAGAACCTCCTCCACTTGGATTTGTCTCCAATACCACCACTTTATCTGCTGCTGTAGTTGCTCCCTTTGAACTAGAAGACTTCCCTGCTACTTGCTTTGGAATTTGATCTGAAGACATGTTCCTTTCAACCATGCTCCTAGGATCCTGCTCCCGAGCATCTAGCAATGTCATATCATACTGGCTGAGGCTCCTGGCAGTACCTGAAGAATCACTCTTAGTCGTCACTTGCTCCCGCTTGGCAATTGACACAGATATTGTAATCAAGATTCCCTCGGATATACCCAAAGGCTGTCCCAACAACCTACATGACTGCCCTTGTTTGATGCCAAGCACTACAGCTACATCCAAGGTCGCTCCCTCTGAATATGGCACTTGTCCATCTCGGAACAAAACTCTATATCTAGCATCCTCCAACGCTGACATTGAGAGCACGTGTACCATCAATCTTGGAACAAATAACATCCTTGTCACTTCCAGAAATCCTCCCGGCTCTAGTTGGAATCTGACACATAACTCCATTCACTACATGCATGGTACTAGTCCCACTAAACACACTGCAGTTTGAGCCTGTCTTTGAAATACCACGGAACATTGACCTTATCCCTGTCATGTGACTGGACGTTCTACTGTCCACTAGCCATAATCCATTGTCCTCATACACAACAATACCACTGTCAGAAACACAAGCAAATAGAGTCAATCTTAGTTGATGCTGATGCAACCACCTGATCCTCCTCCTCCTTCTTTTATGGACACTAGCTTGCATAGTGACCAATCTTGTGACACAAAATACTTCACTTTGCTCATGTCCTTCACGGAAGCAGATCCCCCATTTACCTTTACTTTACTTTTGCCTTTTATAGCAAGAGCAAAATTCTCCTCATCATCCTTACCATCATGTGGCTGGTGGCTTGGGCCGGTGGCTGGCTGGCACGACTGTTGGCCACCAACATGGCCACTCAATCCTTTTTTTTAAAATTTTTTTATTTAAAGAAAAATGGCCCCCCCTTATTTTTCCTTCTTTTCCTTTATTTTTTTTGAACCGTCCCTTTTTATTTTTCGACTCAAAAAAAAATCTGCCCATAAAACAAGAAAATTCCTTGGCCAAAAAGAAATCTCGTTGCCATAAAGAAATTTCCATTTGTATGATCCTAGCCAACCTGATTCCAACGATTCAATACGAACTCGGCACCTGTAATTCCAAGATCAATTTAGAGTTGGGGCTCTAATGTTATGTTAGATTTTACCAAACCTAGCACCTGGTATTTGATTCCCAACAATTATTAAGTGAACGAATACACAACTAAGTTCCTAAACAAAAATATTTAGCGGAAGCAAAATTTCTCGATCTAAATCACATACACATACACATATGTTTTCCCAATCAACAGTTCTTCATTAATAATTTAATCTCAAAACTTACTTGGGCTCTTATCCTGGGATAATGGCCCAACCGAGAAAATACTAATTACAAAACTGATTACCAACCTCTTTGCACTCTCTTGGACCCAACACACGCTCACTGAGAAGCCTCTCTCAATCTTGTGCCGCTGTTGTGTCTTAGCTCCTCACCTTATGCTCAATTTATAACTTTCCTAAGCTAAGATTGATGGCCAAAATTAGTTCTTCAAGTTAAATAAATATAAGTAACTTTACTTTAGTTAACTATCCTATCTTTAGCTTTCTCTACTTTAACTCAAGTACAAGTCATAAATTTAGCTTGCTTTACATGCACATCTCATGCATGTCACATGCAACACATTCGCATGCGTGCAATTCACTTGCACACTTTGCATGTCGCATGCAAGCTCCTAAAGAGGCAAATCAAGGTCCTCCAGTCAAGACACAAGACTAGAAGTACCTTCCAAGCTACAAAAATCAACAACAAATTTGAATGTATCAAGTCCAACACACCATTGGACCTACTTTCACTTCTTGGAAATGCAGCATTGGCATACTTGCCAAGTGCACATCCCTTGCACTCTCCTTTCTCTACATTGAATTCCAGAAAACCAGTGACCATCTTCCGTAACAATGGTAGAACTCTATAGTGCAAGTGACCCATCCTCCTGTGCTACAACTCACACAGGGTGTCACTGTCATGCACTAGGGCTCATATTGCTTGTCCTCTCATCAAGTACAAATTACCCTACTCTCTATCTCTAATCACTTGCCTCGTGCTAACATTAGATCCCTTGGGCCTGAACAATGTTGCAGGTTTCGTCCCCCCACCCCGAATCTGGAGGCAGATTCGCGTCTTTTACCGATCCGCCTTTGATCCCTCGACGACACTGTGGATTCGATTTTTGGATCCGTTGTTTCGCCTTTTTTGGTGATTCCCGGTAAATCAAATCCATGGGGCCTTGATCCACGTTTCGATTGGCTGGATCCACGTTTCCGAAAAGGATCAACCGTTGATCAATCACAGATCTCGAGTGGATTCGCTGTAGAAGCAGATCTAGAAGAAGGGGGACAGTTCTGCGGACTTGTTTTTTTCTTACTTGACTTGGGTTTTCGAACTGTTATGTGAGGAATTATGCTTCCCGAACACTCCCAAGGTGTCCCTTTGATGCTCCCTAGACGCTTCCTAGATGCTCCCTAATGGTAATGTTAAATCCTTAAAGTAAAAGTGACATTCTCTTTTATCTTTCATTTTCATTTTTTTACTTAAATTTTCAACATTAACATGAAATGACTCAGGATGTTTGAGAGTGGTTCCAACCTCATTAGACTTCATATGGAAAAATTAGGATCATCATAATTCATATGGAGAAAATAGAATTTCACATCCCATTCAAAATTCAGTAGACTTAACCGTTTTCAGGATTTCAGGATCAAGAGGATTGTTGCATTTCATTAGATTATATCATGTATGAGGGTATGTGATTGACATTTAATCAAGAGCACTCAACCCTATATGTACCCCAATGTTGGTGGTGTTGGTTGTTGAACTTCTTTATCATGGCCTTAGCAAAGATGTACCCTTCACTCATGTCAAAATCATTAACTAGGCATGTTAAGCTTTCTCTACCATATTACAAGTCTTGGATTAGGTCGTTTGATCAAAGTTGGGCAATGTTGACTACTATCCCTAGAGAATCAAGGTAGAGGCAAAGGCTAGACAAGAGGAGAGGAATCTAGATTCTAGATGGTTGATGCTCAAATAATTATTCATTGATGTACAATGGATGCCATATCTATCTTGATTTATGTACAAATATGCATGCTTTTATATCTTCTACAATTAATTTGGTATTTTGGATGTTTTTTTTTTGAATATTAATGCAAAAAAATATGTATATATAATAGATGTTTCCGAGACGCTTTGCTTCCTAGATTTTTGGAAAATGACGCTTCAGATGCTTTGCTTCCAAAAAAAATATCCCTGCTTCATCCCCGCCTTGTGCAACATTGGGCCTGACAAGTACCTATCCACTTGTAAAGTTGGCCTCAAAACCCTTGTCCTTCATAGTCGAGACCGAGAGTAAGTTCTTCTCAAGCCCTGGTACTTATAACATTCACCCTCATAGAACTCCCCGAGTCTAATTGGAATTGTATGCTGCCCACACCTTCTACTGAATGCTTGGAATTATCACCAAGCTCCACATGTAGGTCTCTGTGCTCCTTTGCCATACCGGTGAAGAAATCTTGAGATCCTGTCATGTGACGAGGTGCTCCACTATTCAGAACCACACGCCATGTGTAATGGTGCTAGAAAGACAAGGCATTGATGAAAATCTCTTCTCAAACTTGGTGGCCAACACATCCATTTGTGCAGATGCAACAACATATCCTTTCCCTTGCCCTTCTTCTTGTTTGGACATTGAACTTCATAGTGTCTATATTTGTAACATGCAAAGCACTTGACTTTGCTCATGTCCTTCTTCATATCAGTCTATGAAGCTACTCCTCCACTTGTTTTTTGTTTGGCCTTTGCCTTGCCCTTTTTTGCTTGCCCAACAAGTACAAGGTTCTCCTCGTCCCCATTCGTATGCTGTCCACCAGACAATGACTCCTCCCAAATTTCCTTTTGAGTGAAGTCATTCCATAATCTGTTCCAACTAAGAAGTTTGTCACGTGCTAGGATCCCTGTCACAAAGGTAGCCCATTGTTTCAAAAACCCACTCAACGTTGTTTTAACAAGCTCATTCTCTTGCACAACTTCCCCAATAGGTGCGAGCTCATCTTGAACTTGCTGAATCCTAGTGAGGTATGTTGCTACTTTGTTTGTGTTGAGAAATCTAGGGCATAGTAATTATGTGATTTCTCTTCTATTAGTAACTGCTTGTGAGTGCTTTTTACTTCTTTAGATTAGGATCTTCTTTTACTTAAGTTATTAGTGTTCTTCTTCATCAAATAGCTACCAATGCATAAACCATAAAGAGACAAGAGATACAAAATATATGCTATCAACCAGGACCAAAACCTCTCACTCTTTGAGAGGAAAACTTGAAACAAATTCTTCTCCTTATAGAGATTCCAATTGACGAATACTAAGACCAAGACCCTTGACCTATTAGACCTCTCCAAGACCAAGACACCAAGCTTCCTATCTTGCCCTCTTGAATCAACGATGGTCAACTGCCTGCTCCTTCCTTCTACTTTGTCTTCCTTTTAGATCTAGGCTTCCTTTCCTCTGTTTTCAGGCTTGCAACATTTCGGCCCTAAATCAGAACCCTTGCACGTGTAGATAACATTCCTTGATCTCCTTTGCTTGAGGTGGAGGATACTTCTTTTGGCAACTTGGCCTTCCTTGTGACTTCAAACTGGTTGCCTTTGAAACTTGGCCTTACTGTAGCAGATGATTACTTCTTCCTTGCACATGTGACAACTACAATACCCAAAAACAGACCCAAGACTTCATTTTCCCTTTGCTGATCCTTATCCCCCTTCTTTGATCACCTTCACACTGTTTTTCTGTACCTCGCACTTCAGACTTGATCACTGAAAATCCTGTATCTGAATGAAATTCAAACGACCCTATTTATAGTGGTTTGCCTCTATAATAAGCCGACTTGGATAGGTTGAGCCGACATGACTATTTGGAGGAGTTAATTAATTTCATTTGAAGCCGACTTGAAGAGGGATGCTGGTGCTTGGTCTTGGAGGGCTACTTGACATTTCTATTGACTCATACATACGTGTAATATGCGCAAGAAGGATCCTTCATACATGACATAGACTCAAATTGACTTTTATGACTAGATGATAAATCCTAAAGGCTCACAATGGGAGCCATCACTAAAATATAATTCCTTGCTCATGAAACCCATGAGACAGGCACTACAATAATAATTTTATTTTTCTTCTTTTCATCAATCACATAAAATCACAATTACACATGTCATTATGAAGGCCGAACCTAGTTACATTTTTCAACACTCCCTCTTAACTAGTGAGGTATTCATAATGGTACTTGGTCATTCTCAATCTGAAGAATTCCTCATAAGAAGAGTCAGATTGGTAACTCATCTGTATAACATCATATCAACTAGCATTGTCACATAGCAAGGCCTTGACTAACAACTCTCTCTCCACGAGATTCGAGCACAATGTTGGCGAGACCAATGATGTATAGACACCCTCATCATTGTCTCTTGGAACATACCCCACCCGGGTTTCTCAGGGTGTGTTTCACCAGGACTATTCTTATCTTGGATTCCCAATCCTCAAAGAATATCGGTCCTCAACAACTACTCTTATATTGGATGCCCTAATACATCCTCAAAGAGCATAGGAGGCCAGATGCTTACCCAATCCTCCATTTTGTCTTCCCAAGTGAAGACAAGAATGATGTGTCTATCTCTCCCTCTTAAGTAGGGAGGACATATCTATTCCGATAAAGGAATGTATTCATTTCTACAAAAGGAATGTACCTAAGCTCCCTCTTGGCTTAGGAATTTCCAAGTTTCTTCCAAGCAAGAAACTTGTTTCCATGCTCCTTCTTAGTTAGGGACCTATAGCAGCTCTTCTGATGGAGATAATGGGACAACCAACTGCTTGAAGAACTCCTCACGACGTCATGAACTTCTTTTCGTTATCTAGAAGTCTTCATGTTTGGGACTTCTACATAGGGCACCGACCATCCATCACTTTCATCCATGAGTCAGCCATGTCATCATCGAAAAGTGATTCATCAGCCCATATCTGGCCTTCCTTCATGCCGTGCTCCTTTCTTCATGCCATGTTTACTTAAGGATATTTCTTCCGACTACATGTGCATCGGTGGTGGAAGATATCCATAGATTTCCCTCGGCAACCCTGTATAAACCCATCTAGAAACTTGTTCAAAAATAAAGGAATGAACATTAAAATCAACATTACCTTTGTGATGGTCTTTCATCATGACATTTTCTAGTTTGCATCAACATCCTGCATACGTATTGACACATCTCCCAAAGATATATATTGTCAAGGGTCTCTTTCCTTTCCGGACTCCATCAGAGTCTTCATATCTTCCATGGAGATAGCCTAGTCAAATCTTCTTGGTCTTTCAAATGTTGATTTCTTTTCCCATGGTTGCATATTCCATGATCTCTTCCTTCCTTTCTTCACACATTGCATTCCCAGGAGCTGTCAATCAAAGTTCCTCAATTGTAGTCAACCACTTCATACTTCATGAGGACATATTATGTTGATTTCATCTAGTGAATGTGTGACCCATGCATTCCTGCATTACTTTGAGGGAGGAGATCCTTTCTTTTGACCATGGTCTCAAGATAGAGCATTGATCCATGTTACCTACAACCATATGACATGATTTCCACAATATCAAATGTAAGCATACATACCTCATTTTTCCTTTGCGTCATTCAGACTTCTTGCAACAACTTCCTTGATTGAAAGAGCTTCAATCCCTTGATCTGCTTCACTTTTATGTCATCATCATCCCATGAATTCCACAAGATTGGAGTTCTTGATGAAACACTTGCTTCTCCTCATGATCGGTGAACCTTTCAATGAAGATTCCATCAAAGAATCTTAAGGATCTAAAGTATCCCCATCAGCAAATGTTTCCTTTTGTCAGGTGTATGATGAACCTTGTACTAGATGACCTTGCCACTTATGTTTCCAACGAGATTCCCAAGAGCTATATCCTTGACTTCCATAGATTCTAACCATCTTTCATGCTTCTCTATGATGATGTCCTCAGAGCTTTCTTTCAATGCTTCTATGATGCCTTGATGCATCCCATTTTGTGAATTATGATAGCCATATCTTACAACAAAAAACTTAGGAATTTGAAAAGAACTTAGGTGAGGAAGACTATCTCAGTCATAGTAGAGATCTCTTACTTCCTCTATCTTGGACTTCTTCTTTTCAGCTTCCTCCACTTCTTCAGTGATATGAGCTTCTTCTCTTCTTCTTTTGTTATTGTCCTTCTTGATGTTAGGACAATCTCTTTTGTAGTGTCCATATTCTTGACACGCATAGCATTGGATTTTAGCCATGTACTTTTTCTTTTTCTGAGGACCAAGCTTTCCAAATCGTCCCTTTCTTCTTGTCATTGCAGTATAAGCTTGATTTTGCTCACCTGCTCCCACATTAGATTTGGCCTTTAGTCTAGATTCTTCAATCTTGCATAGTGACCATAGATCCTGGAATGGAGTAGCTTCTTTCTTCCCATAAATACTTGAAGTAAAGGTACCCACTCCTCCGGTAGTGCATTTAATACAACTATAGTTATTTCAATATCAGACATGACTTCTCCCAGATCTTGTAGTTGATCCCAGATCTCAGATATCCTCATAAAGTATGAGGCTATTCCATCTTCCCTAGACATCTTCAGCTTGTAGAGTTCTTGCCTTAATGAGATGACTTCTCCAACAATGCTTATGGAATACAACTCTACCAATTTGTTATAGATGTCTTTTGAAGTTTCGAGTTTAGATCCATATGGGATGAGGGGATCTTTGATGGATTCAATGAGAATCCTTTGAGCCCTAATTTCCCCTTTCATTTGCAAGTTCTTGAGCATCTTCTTCTTCTAGTTTGGTGATAGATCCTTTGACATAATCCATGACCTCATTTTCAATGAGATTTAGATCTGTCATTTTCTTCCATGCAAGATATTTTGAAGCCCCAACCAATTTGTTGCTTTCCTTGCAAAAGGAAATCTTGACAGATTTAGATAAGGTCATATACTTACTTGATAGGATGCCCCTTTCTCCTTGTTGCTTTCTTGATGTTGATAATGATATAGAGAGTAGAAAACTTCTCCTTGATGAAGGTAGTTTTCTTCAAGAGTGATCCTTGATCCCACAAAGAGTGAGATCTCTTTGGATCCTTTGATGAAGATCAATGATGACTTCTTGGCAATGTCTTTAATGGTAAGTACCTTGATTCATAGATCTCTTCAACTTGGAATTCTTTTCTTGATGATGATCCCAAGACTTCTTTGTAGACTCCTTCTTCGATCTAGGATTATAATGCTTCCTTTGTAGATCTTGTCTTAAAGATGATCTTTGCTTTGATGCCTTCCTTGAGATTTGATCCTTGAGTGTCCCTTGATAAGATGCCCTTCCTTGACATTGTCACCTTAGCTCTGGTACCATGTTGAGAAATCTAGGGCATAGTAATTGTGTGATTTCTCTTCTATTAGTAACTGCTTGTGAGTGCTTTTTACTTTTTTAGATTAGGATCTTCTTTTACTTAAGTTATTAGTGTTCTTCTTCATCAAACAACTACCAATGCATAAACCATAAAGAGACAAGAGACACAAAATATAGGCTATTGGCTAGGGCCAAAACCTCTCACCCTTTGATAGGAAAACCCGAAACAAATTCTTCTTCTTGTAGAGATTCCAATTGACGAATAACAAAACCAAGATCCTTGACCTATTAGACCTCTCCAAGACCAAGACACCAAGCTTCCTATCTTGCCCTCTTGAATCAATGATGGTCAAATGTCTGCTCCTTCCTTCTACTTTGTCTTCCTTTCAAATCTAGGCTTCCTTTCCTCTGTTTCCAGGCCTGCAACATTTCGGCCCTAAATCAGAACCCTTGCACGTGTAGATAACAATCCTTTATCTCCTTCGCTTGAGGTGGAGGATACTTCTTTTGGCAACTTGGCCTTCCTTGTGACTTCAAACTGGTTGCCTTTGAAACTTGGCCTTACTGCAACAGATAATTACTTCTTCCTTTGCACATGTGACAACTACAATACCCAAAAACGAACCCAAGACTTCCTTTTCCCTTCGCTGATCCTTAGCCCCCTTCTTTGATCACCTTTGCATTGTTTTTCTGTACCTCGCACTTCATACTTGATCACTGAAAATCCTGTATCTAAATGAAATTTGGACGACCCTATTTATAGTGGTTTTCCTGTATAATAAGCCGACTTGGATAGGATGAGCCGACATGACTATTTGGAGGAGCTAATTAATTTCATTTGAAGCCGACTTGAAGATGGATGCTTGTGCTTTGTCTCAGAGGGCTACTTGACATTTCTATTGACTCATACGTAAGTGTAATATGCCCAAGAAGGATGCTTCATACATGACATAGACTCAAATTGACTTTTATGACTAGATGACAAATCCTAAAGGCTCACAATGGGAACCATCACTAAAATAAAATTCCTTGCTCATGAAACCCATGAGACAAGCACTACAATAATAATTTATTTTTCTTCTTTTCATCAATTACATAAAATCACAATTACACATGTCATTATGAAGACCGAACCTAATTACATTTTTCAACAGTTTGATCTATTCATCTTGCTGTTTCTCAACTTCTCTCTCAACACCATATTCCAGTTTTGGTTATCACTCTTGTACAACTTTGTCAAAGTTGTCAGCATCTCACAAGCAATCTTCTTTCCTGATATATGACAGATCACATGATCATTCATAACATCCAATATGATGTGTCTATCTTTCACATCCTTCAAATTATGAGCGGCCTATGTTGTCGCATTCAAAGGAGGTTGTATGTTGGTATCAACAGATGCATAGTGTCCTGCATCGTGAAGGTGTGATGGGCCTTTAGTTCTAGCCCTCTTATCTTACACTAGCTTACAATATTATATAAGTTGCCAAGTTTTTATGATGAGTCATCATATGCTTCTATAGGGTGCTTCCATCCTAGGGGGAGGAACAATTCCTAGGTTTGCACATCAATCAGTAGGTGCCAGTGATAAATGACATGGTGTGGGGTCTACTTCATGGAGGATGCCATTGTTTTGTAGTGGGATATGAGGTTCACAACATCCTTGGAGTGTTTAACGTGAAGAGTGAGCAACCATGGGGGCGTGAGTTACCCCTTAGCCTATTTTTACCATCGCTAATGTGCGCCCCTTTCATTGTTAATTTACATATATAGCTTGGATTACAAGCTTTCATTGGTTCATGATAATAATTAATGACCCCTTAAAGATGAAGTAGGTCCTTGTTCGTCAAGGTTGGGATATTTTAAGTTCCTTTTATTTAGATAGATCATGATTTAACCAAGAATTGGGTGAGGGCTAATCGGTGTGGTAGAGCTCAGGCTAGGCTTTTGTTCACCCACTTTCTTTTATTGCTGCCACTTTTTTGCATTTTAACATTTGGTTAATGTTTTTCTTTTCTTTTTGCTGCATTGACCTCTTAGGGCAAAGTTTTTAGGCCTCTAATGAAAGAATGAGGGAAACAAGGAAGCAATACGAGTGACAGATAGCAATCAACTTGAAGATGGGATGTGGATACATGGGGAAGACAAAAGGTGTTAAATATGGATTACCATACCTTCTATTTGTGCCCCTCCCATGCAGTGGAGAAAAGGCCTTGGGATAGGTTGCAAAAGAATGGAAGTAGAAGATAACCCTCAAGGTAAACAAGGCAACAAACATAAAACTAAAGCATCTTGAACGGTATTTGGACTTCATCCTGAGATTCATACTTAGATGTTTATAATATTAAATTTACGTATTTCATATAAAACAATGGCCAATGTACCTTCTGAATGTCGACTTGCCTTCATTGGATGAAGAATTGTTCCCCAGTGGATGAGTAGACCACTATGTAAGTATAAAGCACCTGTGAGGCTGTGTTATGTGGGTATGCGAGGCTAGTGGTTGGCATCCAAACGCTGAAAGGCTGGCTCTTGAACACCAATGGGAGAAAAATTCCCCAATGGGTTACCCATGAGTGGCTTGCATCCATAGGCTGAAAGGTTGGACCAGTGTTGCAGGAACCATCTCCCCACTAGCTCAGAGGCCAGAATCACGAATTGTGTGGATCCATGCCCAAACCGTGAACCCGAAAAATGAAATTGCACTTCACTTGAATAATCATGGTTCCTAGACCAGTGGGAACTGTGACGATTCCATTCGCGGTTCTGGCATGGTTCCAAGTTGCTTCTCGCGTCGTTTTGAATGGCACACTCATAATTTCTGGGGATGTTTTTTTATTTTTACTTTTTGCTAACTTGTGGTTTAAGTGGGGCCTAGGATGAGTTTAGGGAAATGGAGGATGAGGTTAAAAGGCCTCTTCCCCCTCCCTTTTCCTCATTCTTGCATCTTTGGCTTCAACTTGGAGAAGAGAAGAGATAACAAGCTTTTGAGAGCAAATTTGTGAGAGATTGGAGGAGAGAGCAAAGGAGAGCTTGGAGGAGGAGATCGGAGGAGTGAAGAATGATTGTCACCTACCTCAAGTTCTCAACTTCTTAAGAGCTAAAGAGGTAAGTGCAAACTCCAGTTTACTTCCTCATTTTTTTGTCATTTTTGTTTGTATTTTCTCTTCTCTCCTACTCTTTCCCATTTTTTCTTCTTGCTCATTTTATTGTAGCTTGTCCATCTAAAATGGTGTTCTTTTGGATTGTCATTCCACTTTTGGTTTTCATGGTGTTGGTGGGGGATAGGCATAGAATGGAAGAAATGGAAGGAGAAGATAACAGTGACACTCATAGTGACCCGATGTATGATGACGAAGGGTAAGGGAATGAAGAGGGCATTGGAATGCAAGGGGGAAAAGCTGCAATGGGCCCTGTTGACCACTCCATGTCAACTACCTTATAGCAGTACACTTTTTCGCAAAGGGATTCCACCATGTTTGGGCATTTAGATCATCCAGGGCTCGTCATCATCAATCATCAGTGTATTAGAGTTATAAACCCATTTTGCAGTTTGTAATGTAAATGATTTTAGTAAGACCATAAATGTATGTAACAACCTAGGTAACCTTATTATTTTGGTGACGATTTCCAACTTAGGAGGTTTTTCGTTTCACCGATTCATTTGTGTTTCTAAACACAGATGATCGACAAAGTTTTTCCCTCCAGCGTCACCCCAAAGCTAGGGTGGATTTTGTCGTCAAGATTTTAGGTGAGTCCTAGTGTCCTAATCGAGTCTTCTATAAAAGTGATTTGGGAATAATTGTAGCTAATTGGCTAAATTATTTTATTACAAATCACTTGGTTTACTAAATCATATTGAGTTGCAGAATTGGATAAAATATTGAGGGTCTATAACGAACGGGTGTTCCCCCTTTGAGGGTTGAAATACAATTATCTTATGTAAATAATATTTTAGCATTATAGCTAATAAAATATTAGAGGGTTGGAAAAAAATATTAATTCCCTCATGTGTCATTTAATTAAATTTTCTGGCAAAATTAAAATCCTAAGCAAGAAATTTAATTAATTGGAGTCAAAATTAAATTCCTAGGGAAAATAAATTCTCCAAAAGGAAATTCGTGGGTCCTAGAGAAATTAATTTTTAGAGGCCCCTCACCAAGGGAATATTGAAAATTTTAAGAAATTTTGGACTCTTGGACCTTGGTTGAGTCAAAGTCCAATTTTTGAGGAAATTAAAAATGAATTAAAATAGAAATTCAAAAATTCCTCAAAAATAAAGATTTTTGACAGTGGTGATTAAAAGATAATTAAATTTTTATCAACGGTCGAGATTACTTTCACTGGGATCAAACCAACTAGCCGTTTGGAAGATTTATCTATAAATTAGAAGCCATTTGCTTCTCAAATCATCCGATTTGTGAATCGTGTACTAGCTCTCGAAGCCTCTTGTAATTTTTCTGGAATAATAATAACGCAAAAGTCTATGGGGTTTTCATTGATGGTGGTGTTTCTCTCCTACTTATGGTAATACTTCTATTAATGTTCTGCTGAATATTGTTTTAGAAGTTGTTGATCATTAGCCTTCGTGGAATAACTTATTGCATGGGTATCTTGCATAGGTTATTGGATCTAAGGTAGCATTTTAATTTAATTGAATTAGTAGGTATTTCTAATTATTGAGGTTATATTGTCATTTTATGTCTCTCTCGATTTGACAACTTGATTTTGAGTGTGCAAAGATCTTTTATATTTGAAAGCCTGGGCGTGAGGGGAAGTCCTCGGTTGGACTAGCCAACTCCCAAGGCATGAGAACTGAAAAGCCTTTCTGATTAAATCCCAAGACTTATATAACGGAGATTTTCTTACAGGGTTTCTTGGCTAGTGCGTCATTTAAACTCATTTACCTTTTATATACTATTCTCATTAGTTAGGTCTGGCTAGGAAGAGCTTATTTCTACTGATTTGTGAGCGGAGTTGGACTCATACTCCTCCGATTTAGTAGATATGTATTCTAATTGTATAGATCTGAAATAATTTTGTAAAATAATTTTAAAATTCTAACCTTTGGGTTTTGGTTTTTTGAGTTCTATTTTGTATATATTTGGGATATGGGGTTTTCAAATTTTCTTTTGCATATTTGAAGAAATACCAAGGGCTTCAAGGGTTTCAGCCTTTGGGGAAATTTTAAGTCTAGGCCTAGGAAGGCAAGATCCACCCTTTGCTACATCTCTAAAATCAATGCTCAACTTCTGGAATCAAGGATCAAATTCTCTTTTTGGAGGCAAATATATAAATCTGGAATAATTTTTGGTTTTTTTGGTAAGGGTTTGTGGTGAAAAATTTGTTTTTAGGGCCAAAGACAACTCTCAAGCCTCGCTGTTTCCTTTGCTGCCCTTAAAACCCTTTGCTTCTTCTGTCATGGACCACCCCCCTTAGCTTGGCTAGGAGATAGCTAGAACGAAGTGGGAAGGGATTAGAGTGACAACCCTTGCTCTGAGCGTTGTAGCCCTTGGTGTATGGTTTGGGCGACAACAAGACCCTTGTGGAAATTTGTGACAAAACTTGAGGGGGGGAGAGGTGGTGGAACCTTCAAGTTTATATGCCCTCATGATTGTCATGGAGGAAAACCTTATAGCGGTTCATATACCCATGTGAGGAGGCATCTTAGTGGGGTAACGAACAATGATGAAAATAAGGGTGCCATAGGGATCTTAGTTTGCCTTGAGGTATTAATGGAACAAAGGCAAAAATACATCAAAATAGAGGAGTCTACACAAAAAAGACAAAGTAGGAAATAAAAACTTCAATTTGATGCAAGTGCAACCTCAAGATTTGGCCGCCACACCTCATCTCCTCTGGTTTCTTCTTGAACTTATGAATCGAGAATAACATTAGCAGCTTTCTTGAATATTGGTGGGAGGGATGATGTGGATGCAAAAGTGGTTTGGTTTCTTTGTGGTTGCTGTATACCATTAAATGTGCTTAGCTCTCCCTATTGGCATGATTTGGTTAAGGCCATCGATTAAGCCACAAAAGGATACAAGAGCTAACTATGAGAAAGCTAGAACTTTGTTATTAAATAGAAAAAAAGCAAAGATTCATAGAGCTTGAACACAGTTTACAGATGAGTGGGTGGATTGCAAGGTATCCATTATATAAGATGTTTGGACAATTGTTAGAAATCGACATTTGATAAATGTTCTTGGTGTTTTTGCTAGCGGTGTAGTGTTTCTTGCAAGTCATGACTCCTCCATCATTTTTTCTTCCCAAAACATTGCAGATTTCCTATCGAAAACAATTAATGATGTTGGTTATAATAATGTGGTTCAAGTGATCACTGATAATGCAACAAATTGAAAGGGAGCAGGAAAAATTAGTGAGTAGACTCATCCATGTTAGCTTTTGTAGCATCAGATGGTGTTCTAGTCTCGAAATATTGTGGAGAGGCTAAAACACAGGAGTTTTCCAAAACTCAGAAATCTTTTCTAGAAATTCCACTTAGAGATGGCTCAATTAAATTAATTGATCGATATTAAAAAAATGCCTAAGTCGAACTTAGGGAAATTGATTAATTAATAGCAATTAATTGAGAAATGTGAGAATTCTCTAGAAACTCACACGAATCGACTTGGAGATGATCTTAGCCATCGATTAAGCTTTAATCTTGGTCGTTGGAGTCCCAACTGGAGATTATAAGAGGAGGTCGATGGGTAGATGGAGAAACACAATTGGAGAGCGAGTTTCCTTGGGTAGTTTGATTTTCCGGAGGGTAACATTCTGCTGTAAGAGTTTGAGCCAGAGAGGGGATGCAGGGATAGAGAGGGGCAGAGACAGTGAGTCTGAAAGAAGTTTTCCAGTTTCGGAGAGTCAATTTCAGGAGGGTCGAGTTTCCTCAGTGAGGCTGCATAGAAGCTTCAGAGGTAGAGTTCGATTTGGCCAAACAGAGGGTCGTTTCAGTTGCTGGAGGCTGGGAGAATTTCCTGAGGTGCCAATGAGTCATTCTCAGAGGTTGAGTTGGGAAGATGACTTGACCAGTTGCGGCTTCCAGGCAGAGCGTTCGAGGGCCTATGCAGGGTTGATGCAAAGGTTGACACAGGGGTTTCGTAGAGCCCAGTTGGTGCAAGTTTTGGAGCTAGATCAGTGTCGGGTGAGACAAAATTTGTCTCCCTAATTTTGTGGCTAGTTTATCTTGTAGAGGATTTCCAGTTTGGGTATCCAGTTGTACTCAAAATTTCTCACTGCCACATAATAATAAAACCCTCAACTGTTGCACTGGTTTTCCCACATTGGGTTTTTCTAGGGACATTTGTCCAAAAATAATTGTGTCAATTTTTATGTGTGTGTGCTAACATATTTCTTAGTTCTTATTTTTGTTTCCGCAATATTTTATTTGGTGAAGAAATTGCAGTGTGAATAATTCGATATTTTGCCATAAACAAAATACTCTGCATAATTAATTTTTCAGTTAGAAGAATTATTTCTAGTTGTTGCATTTCAAGGAATTTTCACAATCCACACATCTTTTGGTGCGGGTGCATGGTGCACACATTGAACCTTTTGATGCATGATATTGTGAAGAATAAAGAATGTGGATGGATTAATCAACTATACAGGAGAGGGAAGCAACTCATTAAATATGTCAGAGGGCATACAAGGGTCAATTACTTTTATGGCACTTACTCCAAGTTGCAACTGCTTAAGCTTTAAAAAACTAGATTTGTAAGCTATTAGCTCATGTTTAGGCTCCTATTGAAGGCGAGACAAGCTTTAAGTGCTATATTGATGTGTGATTCATGGGATGAGATGATCACTAATAGAGATGATGCTAATGTAGTGAAGGACATTGTTCTTGAATTTACTTTTGGTCGTAGGTTAAATATGTTTTGCAATTCACTAAGCCAATTTATTACATGATCAAGTTGGCAGATTCAGATTGACCAACAATTGGGGAGCTGTATGAGTAGATGGATAGCATGTTGGGGCAGATTAAAGGCATTGTTGAGCCTAGAGATATCACCTTGTACAATTATATTCGTGTAGAGGTGAAAAAATGATGGGAAATGTTAAACATTCCATTGCATGCCTTAGCATATGTTCTTACACCTAAATACTATCATGTATCATGGCTTTCAATGCTAGCACCTGGTGGGGGGACCAAGAGAAAACCACACCAAGATGTATATGTTTTGGTGGTTATATGAAAGCATTGGATAAATTAGCCCCTGATGAGGATGAGTGTGACACCTTACAGAAACAATTGAGCCACTATATCCTTGCCATTGGTGCATTTAGGACCAATCATGTGGTTAGAGATGGAGGGAATTTGTCTTCTCTTGAGTGGTGGAACATGCATGGCAGTGCTACTCCACATCTACAATGTTTGGCAATACGGGTGCTCTCGCAGGTGGTGAGCTCTTCCTCTGCAGTGAGGTGTTGGAGCACCTATAGTTTCATCCATAGTGTCAAAAGAAACAGTTTAAATGTAAATTAGGCAGAGAGCTTTGTTTATGTTCATTACAACTTGCGAATGTTGTCCCATTACTATGAGGAGGCAAAGAGAAATAAAGACTAGAAGGGTTGGGACAAAATCTAGAGGAGGACAATTTGGAGGATGGAGTGTTGTATTTAGAGCAATTGTAGGACGCTCTTATCCAGGATGTTGATGATCGTGTTGAGATGCCATCCCCATCCAATGCCATGTTCCCCATGTTCCAGTCTTCAACGACAACAGGGGGGGCTTCATCTTCAGTTCCATGGCCACCACCTTCTTTGCTGCCACTACGTGGAGGCTCACGTAGTGGTCATGGTGGTGTAAGGAGAAGAGGTTAGTAGATAGATTCACAGTTCACTACCTTTTTATCATAGTCTATAGATGATAGATCAGAGTCTTAGACTTTAGTGTTGTGAATTTGAACTTTTCAGTCTTCCTAGTTCAGTGTGCAGTTGGTGGTGGCTAGGTGGACTAGTTTGTAAACATTACTATTCGGTCATGTCGACAATTACTAACTTGCTAGATAAGTTATTTGAATGCTTTATCTTCTAATGGTCTACTTTCTATTATATGCTTAAAATTTTGATACTTTCTACCTTCTACTATTCGTGATATGCTGAAATATTTGATGTCTGTTTGTAATTGCTAGATCTAGATGGTTGATGCTTGAATAATTAATCATTGATGTACTATGGAGGCCATATCTATCTTGATTTATGTACAAATATGCATGTTTTCGTATCTTCTGCAACTACTTTGGTAATCTGGATGTTTTTTTTGAATATAAATGCAATATATATATATATATAGGCACTTCTGAGACGCTTCACTTCCGAAGATTTTTGGAAAATCACGCTTTCGATGCTTCTCTTCCAAAAACGTCTCTGCTTTGTCCCTGCTTCGTGCAACACTGCTTCGGATACCAATTGGAGAAAAATTCCCCTATGCATACATGATGAATATGTTCCAATAACTCACCACCCATCAGCAACAGCCTAGCCACAACCTCAGCCCACTATTCACCATGCGATACCCATTGTTCAGCAAAGCATCAAGATCGACACTAAAATATGATTGCCTACAATGACAAGCTTGAGTCTTGGATCCACATGGAAGCTTATTTCAAGACCTAATAATAACCACATTTCCAAGTAAATGAACATTCCAGCAAAACCAACAACGCTTTATTTTGCAGAAAGCTATCAATAGCAGTTTCCTTGGTAGGAGTAATAGCATGGATCGGTGTATATATTTCTAACGAACATGCCTACCAAATGGATTGCTACATAGAAGGATCTGCTTACAATGTCAGCTTTAATGATATCAGTGCTCCTCTTCCTGGCATTGTATCCATCCATTGCTGCAATATTTCTCATATATGACAAAAACTCTAAAGATTTTATAACAGGATTTCAACCAATAGTGACAAAACGTCACTCAGCAAGCTTTTATATATTAGTAACACAATATTTCAGCCAGTGTTGTTCAATGGCATTCAAATATTTTGCTTACTTCAATAATCTCAAGATCCATGAACATGTAGTCATAACAAATCGTGATTATATACATTTTTTAATGAAAAATATCAGTCTGTAATGAAAAATAAAAGTCGTGGCATCCATGTTATGCCAGTGTGAAATTAGTTGCATTGGTATATAAAATAAAAGATTGCACAACATTAATGCAGAGATATGGAGAAAAACCCTCTTGAGCAAAAAACTCCATTAATATATTTGGGTTAAAAATACAGAAGATTACAAAGCTTTTCTTCAAATATTACTCTGTTCTTCTGTCAATCTCGGGAAATATAGACCCTAGAGTGCCTCTTGAGTCTTGTTAAGCATTATAGCTCGTGTGAATGTGTGGGAAGTAGTTCGAGATATTTTCGAAAAGATTTTTTTAAAAGTAATTCTATTTTGTATATCACTTTAGTAAAAAATGTGAAGTCTTGTATTTAGCAGTTGAGTCTAAAATTGTATTTCATGCATTATTTAGATTAGGAGTTTTTAAAAACAAATTCTCTGCTAAAGATACAAAGATAGGGCAATGTAGAGGCCTTCAACGCACAAGTAGTTGAGCAGGTTGAGCAAAAAAGAGAGGAACAGAGTGTAGGCAGCTAGGAAAGAGGTGTTTCCAGGCAGTGCGCAGTCCCATACAATCCATGGAACATTGTTATATAGTTGTATGGGACAGGTGTAATGGAACCATTTGCATTAAGGTTCCTTTGTTGCAGGCCTTAAATGAGATTCTTATCTATGCCAAGACCATCGGGGAAATCTGTATAAAGAAGTCAGGTAGGAAAAGAGCAGAACCCCGAACCACACAGTTTATGGAAAAGACAAAGGACTTGATGACAGGGCACGCTTTAGTTGAAAAATATACAGACCCTGGAAACCTAGTTGTCGCTGTCCATATTGGTGGTGTTCTTGTTCCCAATGTTTTGATTGAACTCGGGGCTGCCATCAATGTGATGACCAAGCAGACCATGGAGCAGCTACGGCTGTCTCACCTCCACCCTACACCCACTGTCTTGGAGCTTGGAGCTTATGTTTATATGAAATGCTTGTTAATTTTTGTATGATTTCTTGTATCCTTGAAATCCCTAGAAAACCTCCTAGAGAGCATTTTTCTAGTGAATTTGTCCCCTCATAAAGTGATAGCTAGGGTTAGCAAGTAAAAACCTAGGGTTTTCTGCCTTACTCCCTTCAAGGGTTTGATATGTCCACGGTCAAAGTTCCTAAGACTCCATCACCCAAATAGATAGAAGGAACCGGCAACCATCTTGGTTATCAAAAACTCTAAAAGTGATACCGTTTTCCTCTCCTAAAATTTCGTCCCTTCAAGGAAAGCCACTAGGATTAGGGTTAAAGGTGAATTGAACTAGGGCTTGAGCATTTAGGCTGCTTTGGGATTCTTTCACCTTGCTGAACCTCTTATCATCAAAATATAGCAATTTGCATGGTTAGAAGTGCTTCTCGAGGGCTGATGTCATTAACCCTAGGAAATTCTAGGGCTTGCAAAACCCTATTTTTGCATAAAACTTTCAACTTAGGGTCCTTTGAAGGTTTGCCTCTCCATTGGTTGGTCATATCTTACAAACAAACCTTTTCTCCTTCGCTTGTATGACTAGACGTGCCATTGTTGAGTTACATCTTGAAACCTTTAGGCGACAAGCCTCATCTCATAGGCTTCTTCATAGGTACTTGATTCCTTATTGCAAAGAATTGTGCCTTGTTCCTAGTGTGAAGGACCTTGATCTAGCCTTTTGAAGTGTCATCTTGATCCTATCAACCTAGAATACCCTTAGGTGACCTATATTGGGAAGCCTTTTGGGGGTGAAATTCCTCTAAAGAGTAGTAGGTGGAGTGTTGAGGTGACAATGGCATCCACCTTATTGTTGTGTCATAGTCTGGCTTTTGCCTTGTGTCTCACAATGGGCCCTATTATCCACCCACATGTCTGGGTAACCCTATGAGAAATTTTTTCTTCTATGATGCAATTTGCTAACCAACAATGGTACCATGATCCACAGAGAGCCCAACTTAGATGCCTCTCATCTATTCTCAGATTAGTGCATTCATTCATCTAGCTTACTCATTCGATAAAGGTGGGCCATCTATTGTAAGGTATATAACCATTTTTGTACTCAAGTGTTTTATTTAATGTTTTAAGACATTTTAGTATGGATCATAGGTTGAATTGAATAATAGGCCGTTATTCGCTGTACACTTGTTCCCTTACTTCACCTTGATGGTTATCACTTGCCCCTAGTTCAGTGTTACCTTCCTTAGAGTCTTTCTTTCACTATCAAGGAGGGGCACAAATAGGAGGCTTTGATTACGAAAGCATTTCATGTTATGAATACCTAACATTTGTCATAATTCCCCTTTACTCTGTTATTGCATCTTTTGGTTAGTCGTTGTTAGTCGCTCATGTTGGTTCCTTGTTGACCTTGCCCTATGAGAAGAAAGGGTTGTATATACTCGAGTTTGATGTAGCTGTAAGAAATGGAAGAGCATGAACCAAATATCAAAATGCAAAAGAATGACAAGGGATGTAAAGCAAGAAAAAACCAAATTATAGCTTGAGCTCTGTGCCCTCTGTCGAGTTCAACAATTGAAGACATTTTTGCTACTATTCTACCCCATTTTTGCCCTTTTACCCCTCCTTTGCCCATTTACAACCTTATCTTGGACACAATATTGGGTTGATATGTCTACCTAGATGATCTTTCAAGGTTAATAGGTATTTTTTTGGAATTTAACCAAAAATCTTGTGTTTACATACATTTATGATGCCTAATTGTTATCTTAAAAGTTACTAATGAGGGATTAAGGTTTTTCCAACAAGACTAGCGGACTTGTGTAGCTGTTTTTGGCTGGAAAATGATAGATGGGCCTATGGATTGTGCAAGTGGACTTTTCGGCAGTTTGTTGGTATGCTTCAGGTCATAGTCAGCATGCCTTTGGATACTTCGACTAGCTATTCACCAACCATGACCGAGATCCAGGGATTGGTTCTCCAAGTTCTCCTCCTGATGGATTCGACCTTGTTCCAATTTAAGCAAATGAGTATCATCAAATTGACATGTACGGAGGATTGTTATGATCGTCATATTTCTTGTAACTTGTAACTATGTCGTCTCATTTCAACCTCCTTATGTATTGTAAATAGTATAAAAACCTAGCTTTGGTCTCACGCCAGGCTAGTGGTCCTATTGTACTATTATGCTCTTGTTTTGAATCTGTGGACTGCTCCAAGGCCACTAGGACACATTTTAGCTCTGTGCTCATGTACTAGACTATAAATCTCTAATATCAAGCTGATGCTAGGTTTATCTATACATTGTCTTCGATTTTTCTAAGCTTGTGATTTAGTTTTCTTAGGGACAACGAACTGGTTGGCTTGGGCCCACCAACCCAACCTGTTGTTCTTTGTTTCCTTATCTATTATTTGTTCTGATACATAGATTTGAATGCTTGTGGTGTAGTGTGCGGGTTGTCTTTATATTCTTTAGATTCGAGCTTGACTGTTCTAAATATTGCTAAGATCTTGTTGAAAATGTAGCAAGTGAAGATACTTTGGCTTGTGCCTTAGCCAGTGAAGACCTCGATTTGCCTCTCTAGCATGAGTGTGAGCTCATGATATAGACTTCAGTTACAATAAGTTTATTTCCATTTTACTAGAATAATCATCTAGATTGCATGTGTAGAGTTGGAGCTTCAGTCATGTGGAGTCTTGTTCAGTTTAACTATAGAACGAAGTGGCAGTTACAAGTTCAGTTGGAATGAGTTAGTCTTCAATCTTGATTGGAGAGAGAACGAGTTAAGACTCCAAGTGTTGACTGAAGAGAGAACTAGTTAACTCGCAATCAGAACTCGAGCTTGTAAATTGAGTAGGGCCTTCTTGCATGCTCGAATTGGGTCTATAAGGAGGAGGGCGAAGGCACAGATAATCATAAGTTTGTGAGATCAATTCTTTGTGCATGTGTGCACAGATTTGAGAGCTTGTGCCCTAAGAAATAGGAGTCCACATGTGCGTAAGCAAATAGGCGATTTGTGCTATAAAATAGAAGCCCAGATTTGCACTACGAAATAGGAGGATTTGCATAGGGAAATAGGAGCTACTAGTGCACAAGGAAATAGGAGCTAGGACTAGGCAAGAGGCAGGGCAAGTCAACACTATCTTCAGTAGAGATCAAGAGCTGAGATTAGTGAGAAGAAACAAAACACTTTCGCAGAGACAAATTGCTTTTTAATATTTCCAATAACTCAAGGACTATCAATAAAATACCACAACAAAGAAAGCAAGTTTTGCCTTTTGGGTTTCTAGGGTAAACATGCATGCCAATTTGTGTGAATGTGTTTTTATCTCTCAGTTATTTTCCGTTGCTTATAAATTGTTAAGAAACTGTATATCTTGGTGAAAGTAAATTTGGTTTCAATTTTCTGTTGCCTTGTTTTCAGTGATTCATCTAAGTAGTTGCAGAGATTTAAGGAAATTTAACATGGTATCAAAGAAGAGATCAGCGTAAAACCAACACCAAATTGTTCAATCAGTGAAGCGCGCAGTTCAGGCAGAAGGCTTGCGCTAGAGTTCGAAGAGCAATTTTTGGATCAACAGTTTGTTGTTCCAAGGGCTAAGAGTAGATTATTGTTTAGAGGGAGCCTCAAATTTCTGCTCATGGAGGGAGCGAATCTTAGTGGTGTTGGAAGATAATGGGGTGCTAGAATTCTTGAAGAACCAAATAGTCCCACCTCAAGATGACCAACAATTGATCTAGCATAACAAGAATGACACCAAGGCTACGAGGATCATTCTTGAGGTGGTCAAAGACCATATTATCCCTCATCTCCATGAGAAGAAGACAACCTATGAGATGTGGAAAGCCATCTTAGATTTGTATTAGGGTTCCAGTGATGTTAGGAAGCTTGCTCTGAAGGACAAGCTAAGAAATATCTAGATGAGGAAAGGACAGCCCATCATTATGTATCGTTCCAAGTTCACCCAGGTTCGAGATGAGCTAGCTAGAGTGGGTGATACTGTAACAAATAATGACCTTGTGAGTTTTGTGCTTTTGGACTTCATAAGACTTAGGAGAATTTCCAAGATACAGTCAGTGGCAGAGAAAATATTCCCAGTTGGGAAAGGCTGTGGTTGGACTATGTCCAAGGAGAAAAATCCAGAGAGGGACGAGGGATGAAAGATCAACAAGGATAGAGGATGAGGAGAACTTTGCTTTGGAAGGCAAAGGCAGCAAATCCAAGGGCAGGAAGTGCCAAGGTAAGGCTGAGTCTAGTCAGAAGGGCGAGAAGAAGAAGAAAGATCTGAGCAAGATCAAGTGCTTCCATTGCCATGAGTTCGGGCATTATGCCACTAAGTGTCCTAATCGGAAGAAAGGCTCTAGTATGTGAAATTTTAAGATTGTTGTAGTTACTAGTTATTATTCTCCTATCAATTTAAATCATGTCTTCGACAAATTATTTGCGGCAAATACTGAATAAAACACAATTACAACTTCATTGACAAAAAAATATCACATGAACTGAGAAAATTATGCACACACACACAAATAATGGACAACAATATTTTTGGACGAATGTCCCTGGAAAAACCCCATTGTGGGGAAAACCAGTTCTGCAGATGAGTTATTTTATTATTTTTCAGCAAATCTGTGATGGAGAACATTACAAAATTGTTTGCCAAAATGTAGCAAACCTTCAGAAAAATATTTTGATCACTTCTGCAAGTCGATATCACCTCCAGGAATCAACTCAGCCTCCTTTGAGCAATTTGACCTCCCTCTAGCTTCTGTTTGGCTCACATGTGTGACTCTCACACTGGGAAACTTGCGCTGCTGAGGAATAGCTCAGCCTCCATCTAGAAATTCGACCTCAATTGGCAAATCGATCCTCCTGTGCAAATTGATCTCTCCTGCAAATTCTCCTTGCTTTGACACTTTGACCTCTCTAAGCAGTTCGCACTACAACTAGGGTAAATTCGCATCCCTTCCTGGAGCTATTTGCACCATTGGAAAATCAACCCCTCTCTACATAAAAATTGATCTCCATCTGTTGCTGGAAATCACTATGAAGAATCTCTCTAGTAATCTAGTCTCCAACTATTGCTGATCTCTCTCTGCTAATGCGCTTGTGCTGCCTCTGCGCCCTTGCTATCACTGCAATACTGTGTCTCGATGTGTTCTCGAAATGCCCATTGATTTCCTCTTATAATCTCTTGTTGATGAATCAATGACCTTGATCTAATCTCAATCGATGGCTAGGATCATCTTGACTGCTTCTCATGACTTTTCTAGAAGTCTCTAGAGGAAAATCGATTTACCCCAATTAATACTGATTAATTAAGCCATTTCCCTAAGTTAGGAAAATTAATAAATTGGCTAATTAATTCTAATCAAGGCCTTTTCTTGTGAAACCTTGTTTGGGTATTGGAAAAAGTGTGTTCCCTAGCGTCATAGACACAATCTGAGATTGGAACACCTATCTGAGCTACATAAATTAACACTCCCTATTGGCGAGGAAGGTGTTCTTCATAACACCCAACTTATCTCTGAAGAAGATGAATCCCGCCTTCCTAAATGCTTTCGTTAGCATATCTGCTACCTACTCATTTATGGGTATACACTGTAGTTGAACAATCCTGCGTTGCACACAATCCTTGATGAATTGGTATTTGATGTCTATATGCTTGGACTTGTTGTGAGACACTGAATTCTCTAACAACCTGATGCAACTCTGATTGTCATAATGTATCATTGTCGTCCCTATCCTTTGACCAAACAAGGCTACTAGCAACTTACGAAGCCATATAGCCTCACATGTAGCCATGCTCGTTGCTATGAACTCTGCCTTTGTAGAAATCAATGCCACAAACTTCTGCTTCCTGCTGTACCAAGAAACAACTCCTAATCCCATGTTGAAGCAACTCTCTGAAGTGCTTTTCAGATCCATATTGTTACCTGCCATGTTTGCATCAATATGGCCTACTAACCTGACACCATCCTTTTGAGCATACTTGATCCCATACTTGATAGTGTCGCGCAAATATCTCAACACATGTTTTGTCATTGCCCAATGCACTCTTTTCGGCTCCGCCATGAATTGACTAAGAGAGTTCACTGCATAGGATATATTTGGCTTGGTGTTGATCGAATACATGAGAGAGCCTATTGACTGCCTATACAAGGTGGGGTCCACATCCATTTCCTTGGATGCATCTATCTTCTTCCAATTAGTGATCATGGGAGTAGACATGGATCCACACTCCTCCATCCCAAATTTCCTCGGGATTTCTATGCAGTATTTTCCTTGACTAAGGAAAATCTCGCCATCTATCTGTCACATCTCCATGCCTAGAAAATAATGCATGGGCCCCAAATCCTTCATCTTTTACTCAGCTGCAAGATCCCTCTTGCACTCCTCGATGATCCCTAGTGAACCTGTCAAGAACAAGTCGTCCACATATAGGACTAAATGAGTACATCAACCCCAACCACTAAGTAGTAGAGGTTTTGCATTTGCCTCACTCTTCACAAATCCCATGTGCCACAAGGATTTGTCATTGTGCTCATACCACGCCTTGAGAGCGTGCTTGAGCTTGTACAAGGCTCTCTTCAATTCGCACATGTGGGTCTCTCTGTTGTGTGCCACAAAGCCCTCTGGTTGTTCAATGTACAACTACTCCATTTCACCATTCAGGAATGTCGTCTTGACATCCATCTAATGGATCTGCCATCCCATTTGTGCTACTAATGAGATCATGACTCGTATAGAAATATACTTGGCCACAGGAGCAAATGAGACATCATAATCTATTCCCTCCTTCTGAGAAAAGCCCTTGGCCAAGAACCTAGCTTTGTATTTCTCGATGTTGCCATCTGCACCGTGCTTGATCTTATAGATCCAGCGTGATCCAACCATCGCCCTGTCTGTCAGTCTGGGTACAACCTCCCACACATTGTTCTGCATGATTGAAGAATACTCCTCAACCATAGCATCCCCCTACACCTATTTCTGTGCGGCCTCCTGGTAACTGCAAGGCTTACTATCTACCAACTCGCTGACCAATGCCATGTAGCCAATGTACCTCTCTGGTTGTGTCTGCTCTCTCCTACCAGTCCTAGGAGTTCCCACAAAATCGTGATCATCCCTGAGTGTATATTGAACATCACGGTTCCTCCTACTTGCAATGGAGTTAGGAATATTCACCTCCATATCCTCCTGATGCATCTCCTTGATCTGTTGCATTTGTTGCTCCATGCTCTGCGAGTTGTCAAGAACACTTGAACTTGAGCTAGTGTTCGTACTAGTGACTATACTTGTGCTCTGCTGCCCTTGATCCTACTGCTCAACTCTAGGAGCTTTTGCTACTAGCAATTCTCTGGATCTCCTATACACCTTGTCCACCATGAACTTGACATCCTGCTTGAATATAATCCTCCTAGCCCTTGGGATGATGATCCTCTATGCCTTCGAGGTTTTGCTATACCCAACAAAGTAACCTCGTTCTACATTCTGATCGGACGTCGAACGTGTCTCCCTTGGAATGTGATAATACGCTAGGCAACCAAATATCCTAAAGTGACTGACATCTAGCTTCATCCCTATGAATGCCTCCTCGGGTGTCATCTTGCCAAGCGCTATATGTGGGATCCTGTTCGGAATATAAACTATTGTATTGCATGCCTCTGCCCATAGATATCGCGGGAGATCCTGGTCATACAACATCGCTCTAGATACCTTCGAAATAGAACAGTTATACCTCTCAGTAACCCCATTCTGTTGTGGGTTGTAAGGAACCATCCACTCTGTCCTTATTCTTGCCTTGGTACAAAACTCTTGGAATTCTTTGCTAGTGTACTCATCCCCATTGTCTGACCGAAGAGTTTGGATCTTTTTGCCTGTCGCATTCTCCACCAGAGCCTTAAATTCCTAAAAGCGACTGAAGACCTCATCCTTGGTCTTCAAGAAATAGATCTAGGTCTTCTTGGCGAAATCATCGATAAAAGTCACAAAATAATCATACCCCAGAGAGATTTCGTCAACATCAACCCACAATTATCTGAATGCACAAGGTCAAGTATCCCTTGCGATTTATTGTCACTCCTTGGAAAAGCTGCTTTCACAAACTTCTCGAAAACACATCCTTTGCACACATTGTCGTGCTCTATGCTCACCTCCGGAACACCTGTCACTATCTCATGAAGCATTTTCAGTGCTCCATAATGAATATAGCCCATCCTCCTATGCCATAACTCCCCCTGATCCCTCAGACTGTTGTTGCTAACTAGTGCCCTAGGAGTGCCCATCTGCAACATGTATAATCAGCGGCTCCTCACCCCAATTGCTATAGGTAACCTCCAGTCCTTGTGCTTCAACAACACCTTTGCTCCTCTAAAGATAATATCGTATTCTTTGTCTTGAAGGATGGATACGAAGATCAATGTCATCCCCAAGCCTGACACATGCAATACATCATGGATAGGTATCTGCTTGCCATTCTCCCTTGGAATTAGAACAATCCCTCTTGCAATTGGGTTGCACTTGGACTTGTTCCCCATCTAAATTTGGAATTTGATGTCGTCCTTATAACTGGAGAAGTACTCTCTAACTCCTGTCATATGAAATGACGCTCCATTGTCTATGTACCGGAAACCCTATGAAGTTGAGCTAGATAGGAAAACTAACAATGCGAATTCCTGTTCCATCCTGCTGGAGAGCCCATCTACATTTGTTGAAGCCGCTACTTGCTTCTTGCCCTTCTTCTTTTTGTGAGGACAATCGCTGACATAGTGGCCAAACTCGTGACAACCATAACACTTGACCTTTGATAGGTCCTTCCTCTTCTTCTCTCCTTTTGATCCAGATCCCTTGCTGGATCTCTTCTTCACTTTCCCTTTACCTGCTAAGGCCACATTTTCTAGCTACCTCTCAACCTTTAGAGTCTTGCTGTTGCTACTACCATTAACCAAGTTGAGCCTAAGCTCCTCCCGAGTGAAGTTGCTCCATAGGCCATCCATCTTGGAAGTGTATCCCTCCCATTGATCACTTGGACAAACATGCTCCACTCCTTGGAAAATCCATTCATTGTTATTTGCACTAGCTCATCATCGTTGGGCTTATCACTAACTGCAGCTAGCTCATCTCTGGCAAGTCGAACTCTGGTGAGGTAGGAAGTCATGTCTTCACCCTTCTGCATCTTAATGGTCCTCAACTTCTCTCTGAGAATCGATTTCCTGTTCTTTGTAGGATTTTGGTACAAGTTTATTATAGTGTCCCACACCTTCTTCGTTGTGTCTATCTTTGCGATATGCAGGACAATATGGTCCTTGACTACATCAAGGATAATCCTCTTTGCTTTGGCATTTTCTTGTAGGTTTCTAGCTGTTGTGGATCTGTTGGTACGACAACAACATTCTCTGCATACTCCTTCAATTCAAACTCATCCAATAGGAATGACATTCTGGCTTTCCGTACGCCAATGTTGGAGGCTCCATCTAACCTATCCTGATCTCTCAAACCTTCTGCGGCCATCTTTGGAAAAATTGGAAATATGGTGAAACTCAAATAAACTGAAGAACTCAAACTAGTTTAAGAACATTCGACATTTCTCTTCCTGTGCCTGTGCAAATCCTCTTTCTACCCTCAGATCCGCTTTGATACTATGTGAAATTTTAACACTGTTGCAGTTACTGGTTATAGGAATGACATTCTGGCTTTCCATACGCCAAAGTTGGAGGCTCCATCTAACCTATCCTGATTTCTCAAACCTTCTGCGGCCATCTTTGGAAAAAGTGGAAATATAGCGAAACTCAAATAAACTGAAGAACTCGAATTGGTTTAAGAACATTCGACATTTCTCTTCCTGTCCCTATGCAAATCCTCTTTTTGCCCTCAGATCCGCTTTGATACTATGTGAAATTTTAACACTGTTGTAGTTACTGGTTATTATTATCCTATCAATTTAGATTATTTGTCTTCTGCAAATTATTTGTGGCAAATAATGAATAAATCACTACTGCAGCTTCACTGAAAAATCAATAATCGCATGAGCTGAGAAAATTGTGCACACACACACTAATAATGGACACCAATATTTTTGAATAAAGGTCCTTGGAAAAACCCTAGTGTGGGGAAAACCAGTTTTACAGATGAGTTATTTTATTATTCTTTAGCAAATTATGATGGAGAAAATTACAAAATTGTTTGCCAAAATGTAGCAAACCTCCGGAAAAAATATTTTGATCACTTCTGCAAGTTGATATCACTTCCAGGAATCAACTCAACCTCCTCTGAGCAATTCAGCCTCCCTTTGGCTTCTTTTTGGCTCACATGTGCAGCCCTCACACTAGCAAACTCGCACTGCTAAGGAACAACTCGGCCTCCCTGTGGAAATTCGACCTCAACTAGTAAATCGATCCTCCTGTGCAAATCGATCTTTCTTGGAAATTCTCCTTGCTTCGACACTTCGACCTCTCTGAGCAATTCACCTTGTAACTAGGGTGAATTCGCATCCCTACCTGGAGCTATTCGCATCATTGGAAAATCGACCTCTCTCTGCAAAAAAAACGATCTCCAACTGTCACTGGAAATCGCTATGAAGAATATCTTTGGTATTGTCGTCTCTAACTACTATTGATCTCTCTCTGCGGATGCCCCTGTGCTGCCTTTGTACCCTTGCTATCACTGCAATACTGTATTTCGATGTGTTCTCCAAATGCCCATTGATTTCCTCCTATAATCACTCGTTGATGAATCAACGACCATGATCTAATATCCATCGATGGCTAAGATCATCTTGACCCCTTCTCATGACTTTTCTAGCAATCTCTAGAGGAAAATTGATTTACCCCAATTAATACTGATTATTTAAGCCATTTCCCTAAGTTAGATTTATGAAAATTAATACACTGGCTAATTAATTCGAATCAAGGCCTTTTCTTGAGAAACCTTTTCTAGGTATTGGAGAAAATGTGTTCCCTATCCTCATAGATACAATCTGAAACTAGAACACCTGTCCGAGGTACATAAACTAACACAACAAGGATCATGTGGCTGCATCAACTGAGGTAGATGGGTTTTCTTCTCAGTTCAATAAAGACTTCTCATTGATAGCTTGCATGGAAAGCCTAGTAGGCAGCAGTACATGATACATAGATTCTGGAGCATCCTTCCATATGACAGGGAACAAGGAGTATTTCAACTAGTTGAAGGAGGACATGCAGTTACATATTGAGCTAGGAGATGATGGTAAGTATTCGACATGTTGTAAAATGTAACTAGGTTCGGTCTTCATAATGACATTGTAATTGTGATTTTGTAAATGAAGTAAAGAAGAAAATAAAACTATTTTTGTAATGCCTTGCAGCAAGAAGTTTATTTTTAGATGGCTCCCATTGAAATCCTTAGGATTTGTCAAAAGGTCAATGTCATGTATAAAAGATATGTCAAATATATTCTAGCAAATAGCCCTCCAAAGACAAGCACAATCCTCCTCTTCTTGTGTCGGCCTAAAGATGAAATAATAACTCATGTTGGCTCAGCTATATGGAGACACATCTATTCAAGATGTCATGTCGGCTTTATATATGGATGAACCACTATAAATAGAGTGAAGGATTTTCACACTAGCACAGTGAATTAGTTTGATGCATCTCTGAGTTTTTCGGTAGAAAAAGGTAGAGAGAAGTTCGTTGATGGTAGAGTGAAGTTCGGATGGGTCCCTATGATTTCGGGTATACAGTAGTAGCAAGAAGTTTAGATTATCTTGGAGATTAGTGCGACTATCTCGGTGCCCTAAAAAAATTCATACAGTTTGAATAAAAAGCCACAGTTTGAATCTTCTTGAAGTAGGAATATGATCACCAAAAAGGGAACTCGAATCTCTCCCACTATACTTAGGATGGGCAATGACACATGAGATAACAGTTTGGAATGGTAAGGCGTTGAAGGGAAATCAGATCCCTCTAAAGTTCGGATCATAGAGGCAACAACACTAAAGCTCAAATCACAGTGGCAATAATCTTAGTTAAGAAGTTCGAATCTATGAAGTGGATATGATAACAGTATAGATACTACCTTGCAATACCTCTGTCTTGATGTTAAGTCAAGTGAAGTAAGGTATCTTTGATGACATGACAGTTCGCTGTCATGAGAAGAGATGATCTTAGTTTATGCTATGAAGAAGATCGAAGTGGAAGAGAGGAAGAGAAGGAGAAGATGGAAAAAGGACGTGTGTCTTGTGTTGATTTGGAGTAGCATTGGATGTGATCTAGCCATGAAAATTGGTTGAGAGGCTAAAGCACATGAGATCTCCAAGACCCATAAATGGTTTGGGGAAATTCTGCCCAGTGAAGGAGATATTAAAATAATTAATATTTTTTAATGGGTTCCTAAGTCTAAACTTAAGAAAATAAAAATATTAATGGGTATTAATATAAAACTGGGTTAAAAGGTTCTAAATGACATGGATCAAGCCAAATCTAATCTCAGCCGTTGATTAGAGATGTAATCTCGATCGTTGAAGACTCAACAGAAAAAGTATAAGAGGAGGCTTGAGGGTCAGTTGGAGATACACCAAAGTGATCAGTTAGTTCGATTTTTTAGAGCGGGGTTTGCTAAGAGAAATCGAACCAGTGATCAAAGCTGTAGCGAGGGGCACTGAGTGCAAGGTAGAGAGGCAGAGATAGTGCCGGAAGATCAACGTAGAGGTAGAGAGGCAGATGCAGAGCCAGAGCGAGCCACACAAAGGCCTAGAGGGCCTGTGTGATTGACGCAAAGGCTGTAGAAGTGACGCAGAGGGCTAGAGAGGCTGCGCAGAGCTTTAGAGGGCTGACGCAGAGGGTAGGAGGGCTGACGTAGTGCCTTAGAGAGGTGCTGGAGAGGGTTTTGTGGAGCAAACTTTCAAAATATTTGCTTCCGAAGAGTTATTACTGCCAGATTATTTTCTCTGTCGGGTGAGCTAGTTTGGCACCCAATGTACTCGAGAAAAGCTGCTTAATAATAAAACCCTCAGAACTGTTGCATGAGTTTTCCCAAGTTGGGTTTTTCGGGGACGATTGTCCAAAAATAATGGTGTCCCTTGTGTGTTTGTCTATCTCTTTCAGCTGTTGATCTGTAGATGGTTGAGATTGTATTGTGTTTATTTCAGTATTTATATGATTAAATAACTTGCTAGTAATTAAACAAGTAGGTGAGATAAACTAGAGAATACAGAAAAATTTCTAATGGGTAATACTTAGAAATTTCAACATGGTATCAGAGGGTTGCAAATCACAGGAGAGCTGAAGGCACCAACTGAATCAGAGAATTCACAGCAGAAACAACTGTCCCGAGTGACAGAAGTTGTCCCTCAGCAGAAAGCAGCAGAGAAGGGTTGATGTGGAGGGCCTGCGTCATCAGTTCGAGCCAAAGAGGGGGCCAGCGCAGAAGTAGTGAGAGACAGAAGAGGCTCACGAAGAGCCACGTCATCCTGCTAATCCAAGTAGGAGTGATACAATTGGCTAGTGGAGCGATTCAGCCACTACTGGGATTGCGTAGAGCCTAGAGGCTCAGTTCTTCAGTTGCTGGGGCATAGGAAGCTGTGGGCAGATTGTGGAGTGTGAAGCTGGTGGGGTGCTGTTGCTGTTGAGGCAGAACAGTACCTAATGGGACAGAACCAAGGTAGGAGGGAGTCGCTACTTAGGCGGATTTCTAGCCAAGAAATCCAGATTAGTGTTGCAGGAGCAAAGGAGATTAGAGAGGTGCGATTTGACTGTTGGCAGGAGGATTTCCAGGAAGGAAATCGATACTCATAGGGAGTCTAGCAGAGAACTTCCAGGAGGGAAGTAGAGACTCAGAGGAGTCGAAAAGAAGCGCAGAGATGGCCATGAGCGGACTGAGGGATCAGGACACGCTGGACGGGACATCCAACTTTGTCATTTGGAAGGCTAGGATCCTGTCTGTTCTAGATAGACATCGCATCAAGGCCTTCGCCTTGAGAACCGTGGCTATCCCAGTCGACCCAATTGATAACGAAAGGTATGAGGATGCAATGGCCAAGGCAGAGTGCATAATCCTTGATGGGGTCAAGGATCATATAGTCCAGCATATTGCCGAGAAGAATACGACAAAGGAAATGTGGGACACCTTGACGACATTGTATCAGGGCACTTCTGTGCAGAGGAAGATGCTACTAGAGAATCCACTGCGGTAGTATCAAAGGAAGAAGGGGGAGCAGATAGATCACTTCCTCAGTAGGTTGCAGGAGATTCGAGACCAACTGACTTCCATAGGGGCCATGCCAGATCAGGAGTTGATGGTGAGGACCACCTTGAACATAGTCTTCGAGGAGTGGGAGACATTCGTCCAAAGCATTTTGGGCAGAGCGAATCTTCCAGATTGGGAAGAATTGTGGGCAACTCTTCGCCAAGAAGAGATCATACGGCTAACCAAGGCGGGAAGTAGTGGCAAAGGAGCCCAGATCAAGAAAGAGGAGGAAGAGGATGTGGCTTTGGCATCTGCGGGGCAACAAGGGAAGAGAAAGAAAAAGGACCTCTTCAAGATTAAGTGCTTCAACTGTGGGGAGCTGGGCCATTATGCAACCCAGTGTCCTAGGAAGAAGAATAAGGGAGAGGCGTTTGAATCCAAGGCAGCGCCAACGAAGGCAGAGAAGGAGGTAGAGGATGATGACGATTGTGCCATGAGTGCTCATGTACCTTTAGGGAAGAGGTGGGGAGACAACGAGTTGTAGTCAGGAGGACTACAGGAGATGAGGCGCAGGATCCTTGAGGTGCCCAAACTCTTGGATCATATCCAGCTACGGGAGCCCCGAAGTGACAGTAGCAGGATGGTGGATGTTGGTAGAAGCGGATGCAAATGGAGTGGCAGAGAGTGCTAGAGTGCAGTAGTCCCTGGCAGCGCAGAGAGGGTTGCAGCAGTGCAAGAGGCACAGAGGAGGTTGCAACACTACAAGAAGGCACAGAGGTGTTTGCAGTGGTGTGAGAGGCAGAAAGTTTGTAGCAACAACGCAGAGGCAGCAGAGGGAGCATAGGATAGCAACAGAGAGAGCTTCAGCATCAGGAGGGTTTCTAGCTTGACAAGGATGTCGGTAGTTGGGTAGATCAGTTACCATCGTCTCAGTAACTGAGTTGTAGTGCAATAGTGGCAGTGGTAGTGCTATGGGCAGCACGATTCAACATGAAGAGAGAGGGCTGCAGTGCAGATGCAGTGTTGGGAGGAAGGACCAGCAGCAACACAGATGCAGAGGAGCTGCCGTACAGATGTAGCAGTGGTAGTGGTAGAGCCATGGGAAGCAGTGTTGATTTGGGGTAGCATCGGATGTGCTCTAGCCACGAAATTTGGTGGAGAGGTTGGGGCACATGAGATCTCCAATACCCAGAAAGGGTTTGGGCAAATTCTAAATAGTTCAGGAGATATTAAAATAATTAATATTTTTAATGGAGTCCCTAAGTCTAAACCCATGGAAATTAAAATATTAATGTGAATTAATATGAAACTGTGTTAGAATGGTCCAAAAGACATGGATCAAGCCAGATCTAATCTTAGTCGTTGATTAGGGACTTAATCTCGACCGTTGATATGTCAACAAGAAAAGTACAAGAGGAGGCTTGAGGGTCATTTGGAGAGTACACCAGAGTGATAAGTCATTCTATTCTCTAGAGCGGGGTTTGCTAAGAGAGATAGAATCAGTGATCGGAGTTGCCGCTGAGGGGCATTGAGGACAGAGAGACAAAGAGGCAGAGATAATGCCGGAAGAGCAGTACAGTAGCCAGAGAGAGTGACGCAGGAGCAACGAGGGCTCATGCAGAGGCAGCCGGGAGCTGCGCAGAGCTTCAGAGAGGCCAGCGTTGCTGACGCAGAGGGCTAGAAGGCTGACGCAGGACCTCCTAAGGCTGACGCAGACCCATTCAGGGTGGCGCAGGGCCAGTGTTGGGTAGAGAGAGGTTGACACAGTCCATAAAGGTAGACGCTGGGGTTTCTGGGGCAGATTGAAGCTGAGGAGCTACTGAAAGGTTTATCCAGGGTTTCAGCCGGTACGTTTGTCTTATAATGAGAGGTATTACTGCCAAGGAAATTCTTTGTTGGGTAAGCCGGATTTGGCACCCAGATTGTACTCTTAATAAGAAAACCCTCAGATAGCTGCACCAGTTTTCCCGCATTGGGTTTTTCCAAGGACATTGGTCCAAAAATAACGGTGCATTTGGTGTGATTGTTTCTGTTTCCTTCAGTTGTTGATCTGTAATATGTTGAGCATGCACTAGTGTTTATTTTCAGTGTTTACATTGTAAATAACTTGTAAAGTAACGAAACAAGTAGGTAGGAATAAATCAGTAAAGTGCATGGAGGGTTTCTAACTGGTAGACTTAGAAACTTCAACAAGCAGTACAGGATGCAACAGTGCAGGGATGTTGGGCAGGAAGGCTAAGCATCAACACAGTTACCGGTGCCGGATGATCAGGGTGATGCTCAGTGGTGAAGTATTACTAGAGCACATTCCTCGCTAAGAGGGAGTGTTGATTTGGGGTAGCATCGAATGTGCTCTAGCCATGAAAATTGGTGGAGAGGCTAAAGCACATGAGCTCTCCAAGACCTAGAAATGGTTTGGGGAAATTCTGCCCAGTGAAGGAGATATTAAAATAATTAATATTTTCAATGGGTTCCTAAGTCTAAACTTAGGAAAATAAAAATATTAATGGGTATTAATATAAAACTAGGCTAGAAGGTTCTAAAGGACATGGATCAAGCCAAATCTAATCTTAGCCGTTGATTAGAGATGTAATCTTGGCCATTGAAGACTCGACAAAAAAAGTATAAGAGGAGGCTTGAGGGTTAGTTGGAGGTACACCACAGTGATCAATCAATTCAATTTTTTAGAGCGGGGTTTGCTAAGAGGAATCGAACGAGTGATCAGAGTTGCAGTGAGGGGCAGTGAGTGCAAGGTAGAGAGGCAAAGATAGTGCCGGAAGATCAGTGCAGAGGCAGAGAAGCAGACACAGAGCCAGAGGGAGTCACGCAGAGGCCAACGATGATTGCGCAGAGGTTCAGAGGGCTTGCGTGATTGATGCAGAGGCTGCAGAAGTGGCGCAGAGGTCCAGAGAGGCTAGGCAGAGCCTCAGAGGGCTGATGCAGAGGGTTTCAAGCTGATGCAGAGGCCAGGAGGGTTGACGCAGTGCCTCAGAGAGGTGCTGGAGAGGGTTTCGTGGAGTAGACTTTCAGAATATCGCTTCCGAAGAGAGGTATTACTGCCAGATTATTTTCTTTGTCCGTTGAGACAGTTTAACACCTAGTGTACTCAAGAAAAGCTGCTTAATAATAAAATCCTCAGAACTGCTACACCGGTTTTCCCAAGTTGGTATTTTCTAGGGACGATTGTCCAAAAATAACGGTGTCCCTTGTGTGTTTGTCTATCTCTTTCAGATGTTCATCTGTAGATGGTTGAGACTGTATTGTGTTTATTTCAATATTTATATGATTAAATAACTTGTTAGTAATTAAACAAGTAGGCGAAATAAACAAGAGAATACAAAGAAATTTCTAATGGGTAATACTTAGAAATTTCAACATCTTGGTCTTGGAGAGGCTACTAGGTCAAGATTCTTGGTCTTGGTATTCGTCAATTGGAATCTCTATAAGAAGAATTTGTGCGGGTTTTCCTCTCAAAGAGTGAGAGGTTTTGGCGCTGGCTCATAGCCTACATGCTGCACTTCTTGTCTATTTATGTTCATGTATTGGTTACTATTTGATGAAGAAGAACGCTAATAATCTAACATAAAGAAGATCCTAATCTAAAGAAGTAAAAAACATGCACAAACAATCACAAGCAGTCACTAATAGAAGAGAAATCAACTAATACTAATGCCCTAGATTTCTCAGCATGGGATCGGAGCTAAGGTGCTGAAGTCAAAGGACGGGCATCTAATCAAAGAAACATTCAAGGATCGAGTTTCAAGAAAGGCATCAAAGAAAGTCGAAGGTTATCTGTTGGAAATACTGGGGGGGGTGAATCAATATTCCTTTTCAATTGCTATTTTTATCATTTATATTTAGAACACAAAATGAACAACAGGAATAAGTGATTTTATTAATATAATCTTTACAATAAAGCAAGTACAATGTATATAGGGCTTCAATCTGTTGCCAAGCACCAACTTGGTCTTTTGTGTGGCTCCAACCTTTAGGGCATCAACCCTATCTTCTCAAGGCACCAACCTTGTGTTTAGGAGCACCAACTCCAAGGACACCAATCCCTCCAATTTTGAGGCACCAACCCCAAGGGCTTCAACCCTATCTCGTCAAGACACCGGCCTTGTTTGTTTGATGTTCCAACCTTCAGGGCACCAACCTTCTGGGCTCCAACCTTTAGGGCATCAACCCTCTAGGCTCCAACCCACTCCTATATTTTGTCTAGATATGTTTGATAGTAATTCTCTGCTCCCAAAATCTTCTTCATTGAATTCTGTCAATCTACAACTTCACTGTAGTCTCCATGCTACATCATCAATGACAACCTGTCTTCATATGAAGGAGTCTTCACAACTCTTCATATTGCCCACATAGAGTCTGCAAAGTTACCTCATGATGATTTCAAATAGCCATCATGATCTACAATAGTCTTCACACAACTTCAATGTGTCTACAATGAACTGCACTAAGCTCTGCACAAAAACAACTCTCTGTTTCAAGCCTCTGTTCTCACTATCACGGTAAATGCTTCAGGAGTGACTGCTTCAAGAGTAACTGCTTCAGGAGTGACTTCTTTAGAGGAGTGACTGTCGCAGTTTCTTACTTCCAAGAAACACCCTCACAAACACTTCAATGCTGGTGCTGTCTACTGCTCCCTTCGTCTTCTGCTGGCCCTTCGGCTTCCTTCTGTCCTGCTGGACCTACGACTTACTTCTGTCCTTCTGCTTACTACTCTCTCACTCGATATTTAGCTTCTTTTGTACCTTCATTGTCTTGCAGACCTTTGGCTTCCTCTGTTTCTTCCTCGTCTACCAGGCCTTCGGCTTCCTCTATTTCTTCCAGTACAGCCATTGTGAACTTTCCTTGTTCTTTGTTATAGATACCTGATATGCCTGACTTTTGGCTTCCTTTTTTGCTGGACCTTTCGGTTTCTTGACCTTCGACTTCTCGATCTTCGGCTTCCTCTATCTCTTCGAGTTCACCAATACTCAAAAGACACGTTCATTTGGAAGAGAGGCCAACTTATGATGTCGCATATTAAAATTATATTAGAGAGGCCCTTTCATCCACAAACTTAATTATTCATGAAAATCGCATCACAAGAGAGGTTATACCCATATTGGAGATCCCACATGCCACGTCATTCCTTTAATCCCGCAATCGTAACTTTCGGAGGTTTGCACATAACATAGTGATTCCACTACTGCCAACGGAGCGGATGCCATACGAGCTTAAGCAGTTGTCAATAAACCCGTCGGGTCCACAACTTTATCGCAAACAACGATTTTCCATTGTTACATCTCTTCAAGACTTGCGATATGCGACGGATGCGATATTTCTATAGAGTTGTTACCATAAAATGGTCAGGTCCGCAGTACATATCGCAATTGGCAGATTTCAATGTGGCAAGGCTTTAAAGAGGCTTGCGATGTGGCAGATGCGATGTTGTATTACGGCGTATTGTAATGGTCCCGTGGGTCTGTATATATATATATATATATATATATATATATATATATATATATTATATATATCGCAATCGTAGAATTTCAGTGTGACATTCCTTTGCATTACATAACTTCTGATGTGGCAGTTCCGGTATGGGGGATGCGATATAACAATATAGCGTGTTCTATTGGAGTAGTAGGGTTCGCAGCTCATCGCAATCGACAGTTTGCAGGACTTCGACTGGCACATGGATTAACAACGGCCTTAACCCCTGCAGTTGACCGTGATCTAAGGGTTGACTATGAGATCGACAGCTAAGATTGAGTGCGGGACTTCAACCACGATCAAGGAAGTCTGTACTTTCCTACCTCCGCTCTTCCAATAGCTTTCTTCTTTACTCCTCTGTTATCACTGTTGCTCTACTGGATCTACTGCATCATTTGCTGTTCAATTGACCTCTTGCGTCATTTGTTGTTCAATTGACCTCCCGCATCATTTGCTGTTCAATTGCTGTTCAAGTGTTGTTCAATTAACGCGTCATTTGCTGTTCAATCCACTTGGGTCCTCCATCTCATCATATTCACTATGAGCATTATGATGAATGGGCATCAATGGGCAATCATGTATCAAAGAATTTTCCATCCTAAACACTGCATTATTGACATCAATGACAACCTAGATTAACAATCTCCCCCTTTGTCGTTGATGGCAATATTCTTCTTCTCTCCCCCTTTGACATCAGTGGCAAAGGAGTGCACAAGGACTCCCCCTGTCGAACTGCTCCTGCTCTTTATGGATAGTATATTTTTATGGGTATGTTACTCATACATGGCTCCAATTTTTAGGGTTCATAAATGAGATCTTCAACCAAGACTAATCCACTGTGGTTACAAGAATTACAAGTTGCAAAACGTACATTGATGTTGCTACAAATCACCCTTTCTGACTGTTGCAACATTGATGATGAAGCCAACGTTTTATAGAGAATTTGCTCAGGTCGGCTTTTCTTTTGGTAGGTACTGAACTAAGGGTATATGTATATATAAATATTCAAAAACAATGTCATGTCCTGGAGTAGCCTTATCATTGGAAATTCTTTGCACTAGAATAACCCTGTTACTGTAGTCATGAGACTTATGCCAATATGGTTATTGTGGGAAATTGGCACTGTACACACAGGTCCGCAAATTTTTATGCTCAAAACATCACACTTCACCTTTATGCTTAGGTCACCGCATTTCATAATTGCATTTTGATATTTGGATTATTTTATTACAACAGGTCTACAAGTCAATTAGATCTTATCTTGTTTCAACAAGATTCAAACAAAATGCGGAGATCACTGTTGGAAATCACGATTTACAGTATCCAACATCTTCAATTCAAGAATCACGATTGCCATTAGACCAAAACCTGCAAGTTATCTCCACTAGCAGATTTTGATATCCAATCTGTGACTGCCTTTTAAATTCTTGTACTGGTTGACAACTTTTTGCAATGCTTCAATTATGCTAGATTCTTCCAACTGCTCTTGCTTCAAGCTCCATTCCTAGATGTGTTTGTTTGTTTGAAGGCTGCCTCGATTACTGTCCTTGATTTACCTGTGCTCACATTATATCCTTGAGTCGAGACATTCAATTTCTGTAATACCAACAACATAGTTATTTGCCCTATTTCTCTAGCATTGGATGGCCGTCTCTGCTGCTCCAATTTCTGCTTAGTGATCAAGTGGAAAACATCTTGAACAATAGTTCAAAGAATGGTTACAAGATCATGTTCTTCAATGTAGTGCTCCTGAGAAATGATCTTTATCAAAGGATGATTGTTAATATATCTCAACAAGGATTTCATAAGGAACCTTTCATGAATAGCTTCTGCAATAATGATCAAGAATCACAAGCTCCCCCTAACTGTATGCATGGTCTGTTTTTGGCAGAATCCCATCATCAAACACTCGAAATATCAAGAATATCTTCATCAAGTCAACAACATGTGTTGTTGGCTGGAGGGTTTAGGAGATTTTCAGATTGTATTTGCTTTCTTCTCCATAATTGTGTAACTTTCTTTTCTGGCATGGTTCTAGCTTGAGAAGGTGCCCAAATCAAGTTACAATTACGTGCCATATGACCAATGTTATGACACTTGAAGCATTCTATGTTGTTCATGAATAAGAATTCATGACTTCTTGCGAAATTGCTTCTCAGAGATTGACGGGGATCATTATAAGCCCTACAATCTTTTGCCATGTGTCCAAAGTTTGTACAAGAATAACAATAACCAAGAAATAAACTTTGGTACGTGGGAGATGGAGATTTCCTTGATGTACTTCTGAAGCCTTTCTGCCTTGAGATCCCTTGATGATAATTATTGCTTCTCGCATCCTTGACAACATTTGCAATTCTTCTTGGAACAGGACTTCCTTCATTAACGCCTTTACTCTTATCTTTACCTTTGCTGAAACTGGGAGCATCAATATTTCTTTCTGACTTCCTCGTATCCTTCTTGTTTGAAGCATTATCATTCTTGCTTGAGGATTCACCTGCATACCTGAGACCTGATTTATCAAATGGACATCTTTGATGGTTGAGCATGTCATCCAAGGCTTGAGAGCTCTTCAAGGTTTTGTCCATCCCTTCAACCTTTTTCCTGAGGGAGACAATCTCTTCTTCCAATTTTTCGCAATCATTATTCTTCTTAGCAAGTTGTTTCTCAATCTCTTCCTTAATACGTATTGCTTCATTTGTTTCTAATTTAAGGAGATGATATCTGACTTCATTTTGAAGATTTATTCATTTTCCTTTGCTAGACTACTCTCCATTTCTTCCTTGATCCTTGTAGCTTTACATGTTTCCGCCTTGAGAAGGTTGATGTTAGATTTTAATTTGAAGATTTCTCCATCCTTTGCTTTTAGTTGACATATCATGGTGTTTCTCTCCTTTTCTGCTTCATCAACCTGTCCTTCTATGATTGCCAATTCTTTCATTGTCTTCCCAGCTCCTTGTGCTAACTTTGTTGTTTCTTGTAGTTGAGATTTGAGAGAGGAGACCTCTACCTTGTACTGACCAATCTCTTCTTCGAGTTTGTTCAAGCTCTTGTGCCTTTGTTCAAGTTGACTTGACAAGGTATCTTCCCATTTCTTTGCTTTATCCAATTGATTTGTCATGGATATGACTTCTTCATGATGCTTTCTTTTGCTTTGATGAAATTCCTTCTTAAGCTTGGCAAGCTCTTCATCCCTTTCTTGTACTTGAAGCTTGACAAGGTCAACTTTTTGCCTTGTTTGGTCTTGGTCACCAGCTAGTGCTTTCTTATTAAGTTCCTCATTTTCCTTTTTCAAATTGATAATCTCTTCCATGGCAGCCATAAGTTTAGTGAGGAGATCTTCTACAAAGTCTTTTTCATTCTCTTCATTTTCGAGGTCTTCTTTAGCCTTGATGTCATCAATCTCATTTTCAGCTTCTATGATGGGTTCTGGATTTCGTTCTTGGTTTCCATCATCTTCTTGACTAGTGGTCATGGTCAATGCTCCTTTTGAGTGAAGGTCATGAAGTTTGTCCCATATACCCTTCGTTGATGAACATTTTCCTAGATTGTTCTTTATAGAATTACGTAGTCCATTCAAAATTGCCTTCATTGCTTTTGCATTGTACTCCTTGGATTCTCCATCCATCATGCTATCAACTATCACTGATTTCCAGATTTCAAATGCCTTGAGTCTTTAAGAAATTCCTCATTCTTGTTTCCCATATATCAAAGTTTCCATTGAACCATGGAACCTCCACAAATTGATTGTCTTCTATTTCAGTGGTAGGGGGAGACACATCTTTAGGAGGATTGGAGACTTTGTTCCTTGACTTCGCCATTTGTGTTCTAATGATCAACCTTCAAGCTGTTGGGGTTTTGAGTGAAGAACCTCGCTTTGATACCAATTGTTGGAAACACTGAGGGGGGGGGGGGTGAATCAGTGTTCCTTTTCAATTGTTATTTTTATCATTTATATTTAGAACACAAAATGAACAATAGGAACAAATGATTTTATTAATAAAATCTTTACAATAAATCAAGTACAATGTATATAGGGCTTCAATCTGTTCCCACGCACCAACTTGGCCTTTTGTGTGGCTCTAGGGCACCAACCCTATCTTCTCAAGGCACCAACCTTGTGTTTAGGAGCACCAACTTCAAGGACACAAATCCTTCCAATTCTGAGGCACCAACCCTATCTCGTCAAGACACCAACCTTGTTTGTTTGATGCTCCAACATTCAGGGCACCAACCCTCTGGGCTCCAACCCACTGCTATATTTTGTCTAGATATGTTTGATAGTAATTCTCTGCTCCCAAAATCTTCTTCACTGAATTCTGTCAATCTACAACTTCACTGTAGTCTCCATGCTACATCATCAATGACAACCTGTCTTCATATGAAGGAGTCTTCACAACTCTTCATATTGCCCACATAGAGTCTGCAAAGTTACCTCATGATGATTTCAAATAATCATCATGATCTACAATAGTCTTCACACAACTTCAATGTGTCTACAATGAACTGCACTAAGCTCTGCACAAAATCACGCTCCGTTTCAAGCCTCTGTTCTCATTGTCACGGTAAATGCTTCAGGAGTGACTGCTTCAAGAGTAACTGCGTCAGGAGTGACTTCTTTAGAGGAGTGACTGTCGTAGTTTCTTACTTCCAAGAAACACCCTCACAAACACTTCAATGCTAGTGCTGTCTACTGCTCCCTTCGTCTTTTGCTGGCCCTTCGGCTTACTCCTGTCCTGCTGGACCTTCGGCTTCCTTCTGTCCTGCTGGACCTTTGGCTTCCTTCTGTCCTGCTGGACCTAAGGCTTACTTCTGTCCTTCTGCTTACTACTCTCTCACTCGCTATTCGACTTCTTATGTACCTTCATTTTCTGCCAGACCTTTGGCTTCCTCTATTTCTTCCTCGTCTGCCAGAACTTAGGCTTCCTCTATTTCTTCTAGTACACCCATTGTGAACTTTCCTTGTTCTCTGTTATAGATGCCTGATATGCCTGACTTTTGGCTTCCTTTTTCACTGGACCTTTCGGCTTCTCGACCTTTGACTTCTCGATCTTCAGCTTCCTCTGTTTCTTCGAGTTCGCCAATACTCAAATGACACGTTCATTTGGAAGAGAGGTCGACTTATGATGTCGCATATTAAAATTATATCAAAGAGGCCCTTTCATCCACAGACTTAATTATTCACGGAAATCGCATCACAAGAGAGGTTATACCCATATTGGAGATCCCACGTGCCACGTCATTCCTTTAATCCCGCAATCGCAACTTTCAGAGGTTTGCACATAACATAGTGATTCCACTACTGCCGACGGAGCAGATGTGATACGATCTTAAGCAGTTGTTAATAAACTCGTCGGGTCCACAACCTTATCGCAAACGACAATTTTCCATCGTTACATCTCTTCAAGACTTGCGATATGCGACGAATGTGATATTTCTATAGAGTTGTTACCATAAAATGATCAGGTTTGCAGTACATATCGCAATTGGCAGATTTCAATGTGGCAAGGCTTTAAAGAGGCTTGCGATGTGGCAGATGCGATGTTGTATTACGACGTATTATAATGGTCCCGTGGGTCCGTATATATATATATCGCAATTGCAGATTTTCAGTGTGACATTCCTTTGCATTACATAACTTCTGATGTGGCAGTTCCGGTATGGGGGATGCGATATAACAATAGAGCGTGTTCTATTGGAGCAGTTGGGTCTGCAGCTCATCGTAATTGACGGTTTGCGGGACTTCGACTGGCACATGGATTAACAACGGCCTTAACCCCTGCAGTTGACCGTGATGTAAGGGTTGACTATGAGATCGATGACTAAGATTGAGTGCGGGACTTCAACCACGATCAAGGAAGTCCGTACTTTCCTACCCTCGCTCTTCCGATAACTTTCTTCTTTACTCTTCTGTTATCATTGTTGCTCTACTGGATCTACTGCGTCATTTGCTGTTCAATTGACCTCCTGCGTCATTTGCTGTTTAATTGACTTCCTGCGTCATTTGCTGTTCAATTTCTATTCAATTGACACGTCATTTGCTGTTCATTCCACTTGGGTCCTCCATCTCATCATATTCACTATGAGCATTATGATCAATGGGCATCAATGGGCAATCATGTATCAAAGAATTTGCCATCCTAAACATTGCTATATTGACATCAATGACAACCTAGATTAACATTATCAAAGCAAAAGATCAAGATCTACATTCAAGAATCAAACCCTAAATCGAAGAAGCAATCTACAACAACAAAAGTTTTGGATCTTATAGTCATCATCAAAAGACCACAAAGACCCTTATCCAGTTATCTACAAAGCAAGGAAGCTTGAAGTACTTTAAAGTTGAAGATGACACCATCTTGGAGAGAGTTGAAATCCTAGAAACATTTCTGATCTACACTACAAAAGAAGTCAAAGTATCTTGAAGGCGAGAATGCATTATCATCATCTTCAAAGCTATAAGGCAAGCTCCCTATCATTGCAGCAAGGATCCCCTCATGCTTGTAGAAGATCATTTGAGGAAACAACAAAACATCCTCATCTATCACCATCAACAAAGAGAGCTAGATCTAAAGGCATTGTCATCATAAAAGGAGTAATCTCCTCTCACTGAAGAAGGGTTTTCCATTTGGAAGAAGATTATCCAAAAGGAGCACTAATACATCTTCTTCAACCATCATCAAAGTGATCAAGTTGACGATTTCTTCTTCACTTGTCAAGTAAGTATCTTTCATTCTTTAATCAATTTGGTAAAATGACTTCGTGCTTGTAAGGAGATCTATAAGCTGGTTGGGTCATCGAAATTCCTTGCATGGAAAAGGAGGATAGACATAGTCCTCGAAGAAAGTGAAGTCATTGAACATGTCAATGGAAAGGTCTTCTTTGAATGCATGGAAAGGGATCAAAGGGCTCAAGGGATTCTTTTGTAATAAGTCAAAGATCCCTCATTCCTATATTGCAGTATTGGAAACATCAAAGAGATATATATGATAGTCTGGTAGAGCTATTCTTTGAAGATATGATAAAGAAGGTCACATCACTTAGATTTGATCTACAAAAATTGAAGGTATCAAAGGATAAAGGGTTATCTTCATAAGATCTCAATTGCAAGATCTGGGAGAGATAATCCTCATTGTTCTAAATGCACTAACTGATGAACAAGGTAACAATGTCTATGAGGATAAGAAGGCTATCCCATTCAACAACTTGTGGTTTCTATTCAAATACAGGGTGAGGGAAAAAGTATTGAAGGATCAAAGGAAAGGATTCAAACATTTTGTTGAAAGGAAAGAAGAACATACCTAAGATTCAATGCTATGAACATTACAAGAAAGATTGTGCTTAGACTAAGAAGGACAATAACAGGAAGAATAGAGAAGTCCATTTCACCGAAGAAGTGGAGGAAGCTGAAAGAAGGAAGTCCAAGGAAGAAGAAAAGCATTAGAATTAAGAGCTAAGGACATCACCATAAGAAATATGAAGGATGTCTGATAGTCAACTTTGAACGATATAGCTCTTGGTGATCTCATTGAAAGATCAAAGGAAGAAGTCATCCAGGACAAGTCTCATCATACATCAGTCAAAAGGGAAACATCTACTGAATAAGGAAATGTGAGATCCTCAAGATTCTCTGATGGAATCCTCATCGGATGATTCATTGATCGAGAGTGGAAGCAAGTGTTTCATCAGGAACCCCAACTTGTGGAATTGATGGGATGATGGTATGATGACATAAGAGATGAAGCAGATCAAGGGGTTGAAGATCTTGTCAATCAAGGACGCTGCTGAAAGAAGCCTAGATGACCTAATGGTAAATGAGGTATGTATGCTTGTATTCGATTTTATAAAGTCATGTTGTATGGTTGTAGGTAACTTGGACCATTGCTTTATTTTGAGAAGCATGATCAAAGGAAAGGAATCTCCTCCTATGAAAGAATGTCGGAAGGCATGAGTCACAGTAGATGAAATCAACATAATATGCCCTTATATGAAGTATGAGGTGGTTGACTACAATTGAGGAACTCTGACTGGAAGCTCCTGGGAATGAAATGAAAAGTGTGAAGAAAGGAAGGAAGAGATTGTGAAATATGCAACCATGCTAAAGACTATCAACATTCGGAAGACCAAGAAAATTTGACTGGGAAATCTCCCCGAAAGATATGAAGACTCTGATGGAAGTCTAGAAAAGATTGAGACCCTTGAAAGTGGATATCTTTGGGAGATATGTCAACATGTATGCAGGATGCTGATGCAAACTGGAAGATGTCATATGAAAGACCATCACAAAGGTAATTTTTCTTTAAGTGTTCATATCTTATTTTTGAACAAGTATCTGGATGAGCTTATGCAGGGTTACCGAAGAGAACTATGAATGTCTTCCATGAAGAACCTTGTAAAAGGATGCAAGAACCTTCCGGAAAAGAAAGCTTGATGAAGGTAGCAGAACATGAAGCAATGCGAGATGAAGACTGATGAATCACTTTTTGATGAAACGAATGATGACATGACTGATGGATGAAAGTGATGGATGGTCTGTATTTCTCTTAGATAGAATGGCTAGTTTGGCGACATTTTTATTGTACTCAGAATTCCTGTTGCTGCATAATAATAAAAACCCTCACTGCTGCACCGGTTTTCCTACATTGTGTTTTTCTGGGGACTTTTGTCCAAAAATAATGGTGTTATAATTTTTGTGTATTTGCTAGCATTTCTCAGTTTCCAATATTTTTATTTCCACAAAGTTTATTTTTTTGTGAAGAAATTGCAGCGATTAATTCGATATTAATCAGAAAATTAATAAATTGAATAATCAGTTAGGAGGATTAATTCCAGTTGCTGCATTTCAAGGAATTTTCATGAAGATAGCTGCTACAAAGATGTCTTCAAATAAGAGTGCCAATAAACTTGATCTTCAAGCTTCCTTCCTTCACCTTAGCTCTGATACCATGTTGAGAAACCAAGTGCTAGATAGATTAAAAGCTTTGATTCCACTTTCTTGATAATTACTTGTGAATGTTAATTGTCTTCCTATAAATGTATGTTGTTTTCATCAAGCAATTATACAAAAATTCAAAGCATAAAGATCACAAAGAGATAAAGAACACCAAAAATTAGGCTCCAAGCCAGGGCAAAACCCCACAAGGGGGAAAACTCAAAAATCCTTATCTTATAGAATCAGATCAAAATGAGATATCCAAGATCCAATACCAAGACCAAGACTGCCTCAAAGATCCAAGTCAACGCTCCTCCAAGTCTCCTCTAACCAAGTCAGTGTCAACGAAAGTCAACGCTGGTCAAATATTCTGAAATCTGGTCAAATTGCAGAAATTTCGGACCTACAGTGAAGGATGAATTTCAGAGCTGTAATTTTTGCAGAGTTGCCCCAGAAGCTTCGCACGTGTAAGCAGAAATAAGCTAGAAAACCTGAATTTTTTCTCTCCTTTGACTTGTCTCTCTCTCCTTTGACTTTCGCTCCTTTTCTTCTTGTCTTTGGCACAAAAAACGATGTGATGTGTGAGTGAATGAATGAGCTTCCAAGTGGTCGAGTTGACTTATATATATAGCTGTCCAGGAGGGTCGAATAGCAGCCTTTTAGGCCGACTTGGTCTTGTGTTGACACTTCGACTTAAAGATAAAATTCTTTTTCTTTCAAAAGTCCAAATGGGACTTGCCTCAAATACATTTCTTTTGACTCATATTAAATTTTCTTTTGACTTTTTTGACTCTATAAGCATGAAGAACATGCTTTTGATCAAAATAAAATAATAATAATGAACATAATAAGTGATAAAAATTACATTTTATTACATTATGAAAACTGGCATGCTTTCCATGGTAATGGCATTACTTGCATTGAAACTGGTACATTCCTGTTGGAAAGATTTGCAATATCTTCACTATCACATCCTGCATAAAACCAAATTCCATTCGCTTCAATGGCCACCTTCTGTCTAGGTTTGCTTCCATTCTGGTATTCATATACATTTGTTGATCCATTAACTGATTTAACAGGCTCTAGTTCATCAACTTCCTTTGCCTGAGACTTTCTGGAATTCTTAGTGCCTACTAATGCTTTGTCAATATCTTCTGTTGAATCCTTTAAGCTGTTTTTGCTTGTATCTTCATTTGTCTTTGGCAAACCAAAAGAATGCAGTTTCTTCTTTCATGCTTTCTTTTCCATCTTCATTGCCTTGACACTATCCTGTTTGTCATTCTCTTCAAAATCCTTGTCCTCAGCACTCTTCTTCTTCTTCTTCTTCTTTATCTTCTCTTTAGGCCCTTCCAGTGGTTCTTGAAAAGACTCCTCAACTTTCAAGATATTTTCTGTTTTTTTTTTAAAGGTGCTGCAGATTTGGCAATGCCTTTGTTTAAGCTTCCATTTTCTCTATTAACACTAGTTGACATTCCAGATTCTCTTTCTTTGGTTCTCCTCTTGGTATTTGGATCAATTTCCTTGCTATTCCCTTTACGCATCTTCTTTTTCTGAACTTGCATGGATTTATCCTGCGCATCAGAAGAGTCGTCACTTGTATCACGTTGACCAATCCCTTGTTTTGAATCACCTGATTCAGTCAAGGTTCCAGAAGCTGAATTGACCACCTTTTCAGATTTTGTGCTACCATTGTTTCCTCGGATCTCTTGCTCTTGGAATTTGACACGATGTTTTTACAAGGTATCACTTCCTTGCTCCATACTTCTATCCTTTAAATTTTACAGAATTTTCACTTTCTTGATTTAGGTATTGATTGAAAATATCTTCTAGATCTGTTGTTTGCAACTTCCAGAAATTTCTGCATTGGGTCTTTGAAGTAAATGAAGATAGTGTTTTGGAAAGCCCACGCTTGCTCAAATATTTTAGCCACTATTTCAGTCAACTCAGATTTTTAACTAACTGGATTTGAATCATTTTTAGTGCTGTTGGATGTTAAGTTATGGTATGTTCTATGCTTATAACAATTTACTTCTTTTTTCTTATTATATTCCACAGATTAGAAATCACATGTACATAAAGTAAAGTGCAGATAGAACATTAAATGATCGACAGAAAACAAGCCAAGACAAGAGATACAAGATATGGCGGCTAGCCAGGGACAAACCCCACAATGTGTGGGGAAACCCTTTGATCAAATCTTCTTTTATCTTCAATAATTCAGCAGAGAGAAATAGTACATAGTTGTAAGAAGAGCTTCGGCGTAAATCACATAAAAATATCTTTGTCGACGCGTTTCGAACCAACTAGTGTGGTTCATCGTACGCGTCGACAAAGATATTTTTATGTGATTTACGCCGAAGCTCTTCTTACAACTATGATAGATCACAAAAGTCTCAATTCTACAAGAGAAATAGTACAATAAATCTAATTCATATCAGCAGTAGCAAACCCTATATCAGCAGCATCAGTATTGGCGGCTTCATCATCAAACTAGGGCAGACGATATCTCACAAACCGACCATCGGATCAGCTTGATTCCACCACCAAAAGTTGCGGCTTTCAGAGGAGGTTCAGATGAACCTACAACGCAGTTTAGATGAGGAGATCTTCTATTCCACGCAGGTCAATCTTTACTTCTGCAGTTGCAGCTTCAGTTTCAGCAGCTTCCTTCAAACTAGGGCAGTCGATATCTTGCAAACCATCCATTGGATTGACTTGATTCCACCACCAAACGTTGTGGCTTTCAAAGGAGATCTAGATGGACCTACAATGCAGTTCTAACGAGGAGATCTAATGGTCAACACTGGTCGAACTTTGGATCTGCAGTTGCAGCTTCAAGTTCAACAGCTTCTGGCTTCACATGTGAGAGAGAGAGACCCTTTTCTACGCAGTATAGAAGAGATTCTTTTCTGCGCAGTAGAGAGAGAGAGATGTGATGAGATGAGTGAGTCCAAATGAGGAAAAGTCCTTCTATATTTATACACAACGTTGGTGTGTGAATAGATGCGACTGTTGGGCTTCTAAGCCTACATGAGTTGCAGGTCGGCTTGATAATAATTCCATAATCAAAATAAATTCATATCTCCATGAATACTTATCGGAATCGGGTGATCTTTATATCAATCCTACACCTCTCGACAAGAGGAATCTAATAAAAATATTAAAAGCCATGAATAAGATGACCCACATGAAGTTTTGCCCTGGTTGCCAATTTTAACACTCCCTCTCAACTAGGGAGAACTTCATTTGCAATTTGTCTATCGGTCGTTACTATTCATCCATCAAATGCACTGCCCTGTACAGCTTGACCCTTGCCTTGCTTTGCTCTATTCTGCTTGTTCTGCCCTGTACTGATCTGTACTGTTTTGCTCTTGCATTGTTCTGTTCTGCTCTGCTTTTGTCCGAATTATGAAGAAGAAGAAATGATCGAGGATGTATCATACTGACTCAAAGTCAGTCTCAGAGCATGTACCACTGGTCCCAGACCAGTCTCAACCAACCCGAAGTCAGCGTCATAGTGAGTACATCTCCATTGGTCCCAGACCAGTATCATCCTCCACTAACTCAAGGTCAGTCTCGGAGTGCGTACCACTGGTCCTAGACCAGTGTCAACCAACCGGAAGTCAGCTTCATAGTAGGACCTTCACAGTAGGTACCACTCCTAGCACTGGTCCCAGACCAGTATCGCAGTCTCAGAGAGTGTACCACTCGTCCCAGACCAGTCTCAATCGACCCGAAGTCAGCGTCATAGTATGTACCACTCTCACTGGTCCCAGACCAGTACTGCACTAGCACGAAGTCAGTCTCAGAGTATGTACGACTAGTCCCAGACCAGTCTCAACCGACCAAAAGTCAACGTCATAGTATGGTACAACTCCTACCACTGGTCCCAGACTAGTATCATTGATCCCAGATCAATGGAGGTCATCCTAGTGTAGGGAGTACGATAGATACAACGCTACGTCCATCGATACTACTATGGTCCCTATCTTCATTTCCCTGCTCATTGATCAGATGAGAGGTGCTTCCCATGAGTCCCACATTGCATGGGTAGGATGCCTCGACAGGAGAACACATCAATCCTGTCCTCACAGGAAAACACATCAATCCTGCTACAATCACCATGGAGAACACATCAATCCAGGCCACCATGGAGAACACATCAATCCAGGCCTCATAGGAGAATACATCAATCTTGCTACAATCGCCATGGAGAACACATCAATCCAGGCCT
>APFE030855509.1:0-21613 GCA_000404065.3 Pinus taeda | reverse complement strand
GAAGAGATTTGGAGATCAGATCTGAGCTGTATTGTGTGTAACAGAGGTGGAGATACTTGTGAGAAGTTTTATGCTGTGTAATGTTACATGACTCAATCATTAATATACAGATAGTTGGGGTTTTTAGCGAGATGCTTTCCCCGGGATACATACTGTGTTAATGTGTGAATGCTCTTGATGTTTTATTGTTATTGATGCTGCTATATGGATGATCAACGTAGAGGAGCTTATGTATTGTGTATGTTTTCCGCAATAGTACATGATCAGGATAATCTCCATTGAATATGTGTTAAATTATTCAAAATTTCTACACGGATTGTCGATGCTTGTATGTTGAAGGCTGCAACGCCTATAGGGGCGAGGAGAATTATCGGTGAAGGTCCTTAGCCAGCAAGGCTTATGAGCATTTCTTTGATGCAATTTATAAGGTGGGATTTTCTAGTACCAATAATGCCTTGTATTATCATTCTTAGAGCAAGAAAAATATCCTTCTTAGAAAAATGATTAGAAAAATATTTAGAGCTTTTCTTTGCATTGGAGATAATGAGTTAAGGTTCGTAAGGATATGTTTATGTGATTGAAGAATGCGGTGGACAGAGCGGTTATTCTCAATGAATTGCATGCCTTTTTCTTGTAGATCTAATGGGATAGTGGTATGAGTCTAGTTATGGTTGTCATCAAAGCCATGAAGGCCAAGCATGTCAAGGACATTTATGAGGAGCTCATTTGTAGAGTGCAATTGGGAGAGTAATTCCCATTCATTTGAGTCCATGGTGTCTGGAGGATGGATTTCATGAATAGTTAAGTTACCATTTGTAACAGGTTCAATATCAGATAGTGTGTGGTGTTGGTGCCAAGGTTTGTATAAAGAACGAAAGTTTTGCCAGTTTGTGATGAATTCTTTAGCAGAATCTCCTATATCTCAAGCAATATGGAAATGGTTTGTATATCATAAGTTCAACTCGACAAAAGCCACAACAACAAGGTTTCGTTGTGGATGGTATTAAGGAGTAGTGTGGTATTCCATGAACAATTTCCTTTTCAGGTCTAATTTTCCATTTGTTTGTCTTTCGACGAGGATCATATGACCAAGATATTACCAGCTCTATAAGTGATGTGGATTCTAGGGCATATGGGTGTTCGATGTATGTATCTATAAGGTTGGTGATGGAGAAGAGGCAATATTCTTTTGTGGAAGATGCATATAAATGTTTTGGTTTACATTTAAAGAAAAAAGATCAAGTACATAATGTCAATGGTAATTTTTGCAGTATATGGCAGATTTCCTGTGCTCTAATGTCACGATCGACAAGGGTTTCTACAAGGAATTTTCGAATTGCAGATGTTGTTGGGTCAACATTAGCTGAAGGGAGTACAATTCTATGTAGCATGTGGTGGAAGCTTTCAGATTTCTTTAATGCTTTGGATGCATATTTTACGATATATTTTTGTATGACATGGATTGAGAGTATTGGTTAGCAGTCAACACACCAAATAGATAGGATGGTAGGGTTATGGGTATTGAGACGATCATCATTGTGAGCGGGGGTATATGTCTTTTGGCCATTGGAGTCAATGAACAAGGATGATTTTGGATGTAATTCTCAAGGTGCTTGATAATGACATTCGAATGAGAAGCCTTTCTTTCTTAGGGATGTGCTTTCAGTGCATATTGTGTGTCATTCAATGCAATTGATGAGTTGTTCATAGTCATTAAAAGGATTGATTTTAAAAATATTTGGCATGGAAAATAGGAAAGGGTCTTCTAAATTTGCTTGAGTAATGGCTCGGTTTGAAAGTGTAGAAGGACGAGGGCTCCAAGCTAATATGTATTTGTCAAAGAATTGCTTAGCAGTATCAACTACTTCTGTGTCATCCTAGATAAGGCTTTCCATATCATGTGCGTTTTCTATCCAAAGGAAACCATGGTTGTGTGTGGCTCCTCTATGTTGTCATTCATACCTGTGAAGTATGCATTTTTATTAGACAATTTTACATTAGATGAAGTTTGATGTTTAAATAATTACAAAAGTAATGTTGTAGAGTACGTATCTATACCAGTAGTCTTTTGTCTGCAAGTGTTTCTCTAAGATAACTTCACGAAATATTTTGAACCAATTCTGCATATATAGGGATGTTAAATGGGGGTTAGAGATAATGTTATCATTTCTCCATTTTTGTTGTTTTGCAACATCGGGAGGTTGACATCTTAATATGACTACATGAATATTAGGCCATTTTGTATCAACGACACTTAATGTGAAAAATAATGTCGGGCAACCGAGATGAGATATCATGTATGTTAGTTCATTTTTAGCTTTGTGCCAAAAAGACCTTGTTCCACGTAGAGAGCAACCAAGTCACATGACTTGCTCTCCCAACTTATTATCTGGAAATTGATCTAATCAAATGTTCAAATCGTGGATAGAAGAAGAATGTAGGTTTTAACCCCATACAGAAACTACATATGAATTCTAAAAAACAGAAAATAAACAATAGTGAAAGCATAACACATAAAACAAATATACACAGAGATTTTCCCATAGATCACAAAACCAGGACTACCAGATTGATTTTTCATTATGTTCCTTTTAATGTTAGAATACATATATATATAGGTCGAATCATCCAATACCATGGACCTAAAACCATCGCACCCAAAACCACGGGTCCAAAAAAAAACCTTCCTAGGGGTGCTACCCCAGACCCTGTAGAGGGGGACTAACTGCCCCCCTCAAATCTCCTGTGACCCCCTGGCCACCCCCCCCCCCCTTGAATGTGCAATTGGCGCAATTGAAAAGGGGCTCATCCCCCCTATGAACCCCTCCCCCCCCGTTTGAATGCTGGCACCTTGGCGCAATTGAAAGGGGGCTCGTCCCCCTTATGACCCCCTCGTTGCGCAAAGAAGGGTGGGCTCTGCCCCCCCTCTAACCTCCCAGTTTAGCTAGGGAGCTAGTCATGGAAAGAATATAACAAAACCCAACATTCTCCCACTTGTTGTTTTCTTTCCATAGGGGGGCACAAGAGAGCTTAGTCATTTATCCAACCCTATAATGCCCATTGTTTCTCTACACCAAGAGAACTTATTAGAGCTCACATATTTTTCAATGCATCTGCATTATTCTTCAAAGTGTCCACCTTTACCAGCAACACCTTTTTGTCTTCTATTATATCCCTCACAAAGTGATATTGAACATCAATGTGCTTTGTCTTTGAATGGTAAGCAGGGTTCTTTGCCAAGAAAATTGCACTTTGACTGTCACAGTCTATCCTTATAGTTCCCTATACTAACCCCATACTTGAACACAATCTCTACAACCAAACTACTTCCTTGCTTGCATGAGTGGCTGCCATGTATTCTACCTCTGTAGTGATAGTGCCACTACAGATTGTTTCTTACTCATCCAATTGACTGCACCTCCAAATAGGTTAAACACATACCCACTTGTAGATTTTCTTTGATACAAATCTCCAACCCAGTTTTCATCAACAAAGCCACGAATATCCAAACTCTATCCAATCTTGGTCTTCCTTGGTAGCACAAACCATAATCACTAGTGCCACGCAAATACCTGAAAACCTGCTTCACTACTGTTCAATGCTCCTTCCCTGGTTTTGACATAAACATGCTCAATACTCCCACTGCATGTGCAATGTATTGTCTAGTATAGACCATCACATACCTCAAGCTATGGTCTGCACTTGCATATGGAACATGGGACATGTCCTCTTGATCCTCTTATGTCTTGGGACACTGTTCAACAGATAATTTGCACCTATAGGAATAGGAACCTTCACTGGTTTACTATCCTGCATATTAAACCTTTGCAGTATTATCTCTACATACTTCCTCTGGTTTAACCAGAGCTTCCTCTTTGCTCGATCTCTTTTAATTTCCATGCCCAAAATATAGTTTTTAGCACCAATATATTTCATGTTGAATTTGGAGGACAATTGGGTCTTCAAATCTTGGATAATTTCTTTGTAATTTCCAACCAACAACATATCATCCACATACAAGAGGAATGAAAGCAAAATTAATGTAGCGCAAAGCCGAGCCAAAGCTCCCCCTTGCCTTCCCTGGTTCCTCCCTCGCTGGGTTAAGCCTCGTTGGGGTGGCCTCACGCCTCTTCCTCCTCCCCAATAGCTCTCCCACCACCTCATGTAATTTCCCCTAGAACCCATCCAGAACTTATGAATTGAACAAGGCCAGGACCAATCTACATACCCGAGAGCCGATGCTTGCCCTCAGACTTGTTTTCTTCGCTTCCCTCCTGCTCTGCAGCTCCTACCTTCATTGCTATACCATTCACCTCCACTGCACATCGAATAACTCTTACCACTCTGCCACCTTCCCTTAAGTCCCCCTCTGCCACCTTGCCAACCCACCTCCCATGCATTCAAGGCAGAGGACACTGCACTCCCTGCCTTGAGCATATGGGGTGCGGCTGCAATGAATTTTATTGTACCATCCATGTCAACTCAAACCTGGCACCTCTGACACCGCACTCATCCTAATCGGAAGAATAATTTTTTTTATAATTAATCAATATTATTTATTATATACTTCTTATATTTTTTGTAAATTATAATTTCCTATCAAACATTATATATATAATATATATATATATATATATATATACCTACCAAATTTACTTACATAATATTATATTATATTAAAAATATAAAATATCTCAAAAACTAAATGATAATTTAACATAAAATAAATATTACGCAATAAACCAATCACTCATTTAGTCAGAGATGACTGCAACAATGATAGTACTGTATCATCTGACTTTTTTAAAGAATGGTATACCCTGAACACACTTTATCATATGAGGTTTTTGAGGTTTCATGGGGCTAAATATACCACCTGGAATCGGTTGGTATGGTTGGATCGAGATGGTTTGAAAGCCGACACTTGTCTAATTATCTATGCTGAAGCCACAATTATAGTTATTTGGTCAAACTTCCCAACACGATCCCCAAAACTCCAAAAATTAACAAGAAGAAGACAAATGCAGAAGGAAAGGTGGAGAAATACAAAGGTCGGTTGGTAGCAAAAGGTTATTCCCAGGTGCCGGGAATTAATTTTGGTGATATTTTTTCTCCTGTTGCCAATGTAATTTCTATTAGATTACTTTTATCTGTTGTTGTTGCTTTTGATTTTGAGGTAGAGTAGATGGATGTGAAGACAACATTTCTTCACGGGGATCTGGAAGAGCAAATATAAAAGAAGCAACTTGAAGGCTTTGCGGTGAAGGGTAAGAAAGAACTGGTATGCAAGTTAAAGAAGTCTCTGTATGGGTTAAAACAGTCACCAAGGATTTGGTATCATAAATTTGCTACATTTATACAGGGACTTGGATTCACCAAAAGCAAAGCATATCACTGTGTGTATTTTAAATTAATTCGTGACCATGTTATTTATCTGGTCTTGTATGTGGATGATATATTGCTAGTTGGAAATGACAAAGAAATTATCCAGGATTTGAAGACCCATTTGTCCTCCAAATTCGACATGAAAGATCTTGGTGCTGCAAACTATATTTTGGGCATGGAAATTAAAAGAGATTGGACAAAGAGGAAGCTATAGTTAAACCATAGGAAGTATGTCAAGAAAATATTTCAGAGGTTTAATATGTAGGATGGTAAATCGGTGAAGGTTCCTATTCCTGTAGGTGTAAAGTTATCTGTTGAACAGTGTCCCAAGGCACAAGAAGAGGAAGAGGACATGTCCTGTGTTCCATATGCAAGTGTAGTTGGTAGCCTGATGTATGCGATGGTCTGTACTAGACCAGACATTGCACATGCAGTGGGAGTATTAAGCAGGTTTATGTCAAAACCGGGGAAGGAGCACTAGACAACAGTGAAGCGGGTTTTCAGGTATTTAGTGATTATGGTTTGTGCTACCAAGGAAGACCAGGATTGGATAGAGATTTGGATATTCATGGCTTTGTTGATGCAGACTGGGCTGGAGATCTGGATCAAAGAAGATCTACAAGTGGGTATTCAGAGGTGTAGTCAGTTGGATGAGTGAAAAACAATCTGTAGTGGCACTATCAAGTACAGAGGCAGAATACATGGCAACCACTCATGCAAGCAAGGAAGAAGTTTGGTTGTAGAGACTGTGTTCATGTATGGGGTTAGTACAAGGAGCTATAAGGATACATTGTGACAGCTAAAGTGCAATATTCTTGGCAAATAACCCTACATATCATTCAAAGACAAAGTACATTGATGTTAAATATCACTTTGTGAGGGATATGATAGAAGACAAAAAGATGTTGCTAGTAAAGGTGGACACTTTGAAGAATACTACAGATGCATTGACAAAATATGTGAGCTCTGAGAAGTTCTTTTGGTGTAGAGAAACAATGGGCATTGTAGGGCTAGATAAATGACTAAGCTCTCTTGTAGCCCCCTATGGAAAGAAAACAACAAGTAGGATAATGTTGGGTTGTGTTATATTCTTTTCACGAGTAGCCCACGTAGTTAACCAGGGGGTTAGAAGGGGGGAGGAGCCCCCCCTTTGTTGCATCGATTGCATAGCGGGGGGAGTCACAGGGGATTTGAGGGGTGCAGGTAACCCCACTCTATGGGTTCCGGGGCAGTGCCCCGGAAAATTTTGGTTTTGGACCCTATATTAGGTTGGGCGGACCTACCTATGGTTTTGTGCATATTTTTCGCACATGGTTTTGGACGCGATGGTTTTCAGTCCATGGTATTGGATGCTTCGGCATGTATAAATATGTATTGTAACATTGAAATGAACATAATGAAAAAATCAAGCTGGTAGTCTTGGTTTTGGGATATAGGGAAAAATCTTGTATATGTGTTTTATGTGTTATGCTCTCGCATTGTTTATTTTCTGTGTTTTAGAATTCGTGTGCAAGTAATTTCTGTACGGGGTTAAAACCTACAATGACACCTCTTGCATGATGAGCTTGTCCATGGAAACATTTTGTAAAACATGCTGAGCCTGCTCCATGTTGTACATCCGTATGAAAGTGCCAAGGGGTGAGGCATACCAATCTACTCTGTCAATTAATTCCTCCATTGTTGCCTGCAACATGCAAGGTGGATCTTGCTTAGATATCATCTTGTACACTGGGTTGAGAAAGTGGTCTAACAACTGTATGATAACTCCACGGAAGTTGCATTCAGAGAACAATCTGCAATAAGTGTGCACAGAGGTTTCCAAAGGTGTCCATGCTCAACCCAAGTCTAGGAACTGCTGACGAGCATAGACTACATCCAGTATGTAAGCGGACATGCATATCTCTGCTTGATAACCCTTGGGAAGATGTCGAACTTCTGTCACTTGTTCCTTCAACCTGAGAGCCAACATGTCGGACCAGTTGCAAGGTATTCCTTTGCTGGCTAGCTGGTCCAATGCAATAACCCAACTATGCGAGAAGGTCTCTGTGCTCTCTTGGCCGTATAAGTGACATAAAAATATGACCAAGTACTGATATTACTTTCGTAATATCTTCATCTTGTGAACCTAGTTGGGTGTTGTCCTGAACTTGGATAGCTCTTTCGCCCAACTCTTCAAGATATCCCTTGAGTTTGCACTGTTGCTAGGTCTGTTGAAGGGTTCCTTCATTGTGATCACCAGATGTCACAAGTGATACATTTCCTGAAAGTCCTTTGCCATGAAGGTAGCAAGCTATGTTCCACTGGCACTACTCAACACCATTGTCTCGGGATCATTATGCGAGACAATCTAGTGGATCATGTCTGTACATGGAAACGGGGGTTACCTACATGCAATCTGGTACAAGCCAAATTTGTGAATGTTGACATAGACCCTGCAGTCATCCAAATTTTCCTAAAATATGCCTAAGAATGTATCATTAATGTCCTACCATTCATCTTTATATCTTTGTCTATGAACAACTTGGTTTCTTCATAGATAGGCAAGCTCATAGACACTTGCTCAACTGCATCTCCAGTTGCACTCTTGATGGTGTCCTTTGACCCTATTCTCTTGGAGGCCATTGAACCTATACTGTTGAGAGACAAGTGAACACCCGTGATACTTGGAGACATAGAAACACTCAAGGCAATAAATCTATCAGATGAAAACGAAAACAACTTTGAGGACAACATACCCGGGTGACTGACTGGGAAGATTGCGCAATTTTCATCGGGAGGCTGGGAGACTAACTGCCAAAACTATGCAAGGCATAGTCCGGGTTGTCAGGAGGCTGATTGACTATTGGAACTGTGCAATGCACAGTCTAGTCTGACCTGCTAAGGACTGAAACTGCACAATGCACAGATTCAGTCACCAATGAAATTCCAACCCTGCAACTGCATTATGCAATCTCTGGGGTCAGCAAGGAATTACCTCCCAGAATTGTGCAAAGCAAGCCTGGAGGCTAGTGTTAGGCCAACTTTGTGCAATTTCTGTAGGGAAAGTAGAGCCTTGACTCTCAGAAATGTGCATTGCTAGTCGGGCAAGGCAGGGTTCGGGCTAAGGCAGCCCATAATTGTCGACGGGCGACTGAAAACATGAAAAGTTATGAATGCATGGTGAAGTTGAGTGCAAAAAAAATTGAATGATCATGCATGCAAACAATGAGTGCATGATTCATAAAATGGGAAAACAAGCATGTGTGTCAAGCGAGTCACCACAAAGGTGACCGTTAGTGCAGAAACAATGTCATGCATGCGACAACACTGAGATGCAATGAAAAACTTGAAATAATGCTTCTACAAGTTAACATGCATTACAACAACAACATGCATTAAAAAGAACCAAGCAAACAACATTCACACAAAGCAAACTACAAAAAGCGACAGAAAAGAAGCAAAAACATGAAAAGAAAACTTACCCGAACAAAGATGAGCTGAATGTGCCGAATGCTCCTAGATGTGATGTGGGATGTCAGAGATCCAATATCGATGTGAGGAATGAGCTCTGTAGTGTTGAATAAATAATTTTGATAAGAATGAGGCTTATGACGCGCATGCCACAAATGTAGGAAAAATTGACACTTGGCGGGAAGTTTCTAAAACAATCTTTGCATGTAACCTCAAGCTGCTAAAAATAGATCCCTAAAATCTAGGGATGTTTTTTTTGCTTTTTGTTTTTTTGGGAAAAATAGCCCATGCATGCAAATCAGGGTTGCTCAGTTCTGGGGGGCACTGGTCAACCTGAAAGCACATGCAACAATCTACAAGCTTGGGGATGAAATTTGCGCAGTTTCTGGGCTAAGCAAGACTGGTTGTTCCTCTTGCATTGTGCAATTTCTAGACTGAAGCCCTGGATGTCAGTCAGAATTGCACATTTTCTGAGCTGAAGCCCATTGTTGGGCTGGATTGCATATTTTTCAAAGGGAAGGCTGCTTGGTTGGATTGCGCATTTTTGGAGCCTAGTAGGTAGCACAAAATTTTGGAGGGTGGCTGTAGTCGCTACAACACTTGGCAACACATTGGTAGAACTCCAACTCTCTGAGTGGACCTTGTTTCGTGAAAATAACATCTAACTCCTCCAGAAGTATTGTTCAGTTCTTAGAACATCTTGGTTTCCACACTAGCTTGATTGAAAGATGTAGCACCTGCCATGCTCTTGATTAGTCAGCACAAATTCCAAGCCAAGTCAACACAGTTGTTTCGATTGGGGATGAGGGGTATATTGGTACACAAGTAATATGATAGTTAGATTTTAAGTTTCATCTTTGGTGTTGCTCTGCTGCAAATAGGCTTGGATAGTACCCTAGCGGAGTCATGCAGGAACATACGCATCGCTCTGCTACCAGCAAGCCTAGTCAGTACCCCGTCAGAGTTACTTGCATCACCTCTCTACAAAGGAAGCCTTTCTCTTCTTTCGACTTATTCATTTTTCATTTTTTTTCAATTTTTTTCACATTTTCATTTTTTTCATTTTTCATAACTGTGCATAAGCACTTATTCATTTCAGAGGTGGAAGAGGGATCCCAACTTATTAAGAGAAGAAGAGGTTGTTCCTTCAAAGAAGTATTTTTTATTTACCTCTGACATACTTGTTAAGGTTTCCCCCCTAACCTTACTCTACTTGACTGAGCTGACAACAGTTAACCCATAAATAACCGACTAGAGTAGGTGATACTAGTTAGCGCACAAGCGCTATGTTTTCATTAAGGTTCACTTCGAACATAACGTATTTTACTTTGGTGTATCATTGATTGAAGGCAACAAGTTCTACATAAAGATATAGGATAACAGATAACATAGTATTGATAAATGTACAAGTCCTCTTGTACTTTACCCTCCTTATTACTAGAGTCGTGCACGATTCATGTGAAACTAACCTACGAACATGAACAAGCAAAGAAACAAACAAAACAAAGAGTAGAATAAAATGTGAAAGAAAATCAAGTAAGCAAATCAAGCAGGCAAGTGAACAAACAACAAAGCAAGGAAGAAAACATCCATGCAAGAAAACAAGACAAAAGCAAACACTACTCCTACTCCTAAACTAACGGTGCATGGGTTTGATCACGTGAAGTGATATTTCCAATGCAACCATCGACACATTGGTCAACCCATGTTGGTGAAGCCATGGTTCGCCAACAACACAGTCAGGCAAACTATCAAACATGAAAGATATAAAAATGATGGCAAACACACTCCGAATTTGAATGTGTCCACAGAAAAGAAAAAAGTGAAAGCGCATGACATGCACTATGTGGACTTACCCTATTGTTGTGCTATACTACATGTAGATGTTAATCATATTTACTCTCTTGACTATGACATGCAAGAAAACAAGAGAAACATAGACAACTTGTGTCGCGCAAGTGTGCTTGCTGTGTAAGATTCCTCCAATGCATGAGTGATCAGATCATGTAGTTCGAGTGGAGGAAGAGAAATATGTGTGTTGGATTGATCTTCAATGCATACAGATGAGTGATGAGAAGCCTTGGGTGTTTCAACAATTTCCTGATTAGAAGTGAAACTAACCTCAAGACAGGGAGGGTCTAACATAACCATCAGCTTCGGCTAAAGTGCCTTGACAGTCTGCGGGGTTTCGACTTCATCGACAGATAGATCATCATAAATGGGTGGCTTTGAAAGATCAACAATAATAGAATCAACATCGTGATCGAATATGGGAGTAAATGGATCACGACAACTACGAGCAAAAAAATAAATGATTTCACTGACATCCTCATGATCAGATAAATCAAATAGAAGGGTAGATGAGAATCAAAATATTCACCCTCTGCATTTCCAGAAAAATCAGATGAAAAATCAAGTGGCTTTTCAATGAATAATTTATCCTCTTTGCTGTCGAATGTTGGACTGACATCGGGTGTGTTTTGTGAATTATCAGTAGTGGATGAATTTACACAAGGAATATTAGAGATAGCAGAATCACCAAAGATGTTAGGAAAAAGCGGAGGAGGCTCAAACAAAAGGAGATCATCCTTCGTTGCGGGTTGATGTTTAGGTTCCCAGTCATACTTGTCATAAATGACAACATAGGTTGGTTGTGCAATACCAACTCCGTTGGTGGCTTGATCCTCATTCACAATAGGTGTAGAGTCCGGAACGGAAGGACACAAGCCAGTGAAATCTGAAGGATCAACAAAACGCAAAGATGGAGGCTGAGGTAACAAATGCATGTGACAACCCATGAGCTTCGCAACAAAATCTACGCGAAAATTGAGAGAAGTGATGATGGGAGGGTATGATAGTTGAACATGCACGTGTGCATGTTCTCCCACATCACCCTGCGATGGTGGAGCTTTTTGATGAGGGGAAGGCGGACAATCACATGTGACAGCGAATTATTTGTGAATGAAATATTTGAATTTGTCCCAAAGATATTGGAATTTCATCTGGTTTTTCAGAGCTTCAAACAGAAGTACACGGAAGTGCTGCCAAAATCCTTAGGCAATTCATGCGAAGTCTTCCATTGTTTTAACAGTTTTTTTTCAAGAGGTTTAAGATCAAAATGATGGAAAGTAGATTCAATTAGATCACAGAACTGTTTAAGTGAGTGCGCACAACCATGAGGCAGGTTGTGGCACCATCATTGTGGGGATTTGCGAAGTGTGTGTGAAAGTAGAAAGTTGACTTCGACTTCATTGAAATCATCTACATCCTCAAGGAATGCAAGAAAGTTGTGTAAGTACTCATGCTAGGCCACTTTTCCTTCACCATTGTACATGAATTTCGACAAGAGATCATAAAACTCCCTCGAATGTCGATAGGTTCGACATTAGACAGACATCGTGGAGGGAGGAGTCTAATGATATCCATGACAGATGTGCAAAGATTCAAAACAAGATGTGAGGACTCACCTTTCCATCTGGCCCTCCTTCTAGTGCCAGAAATGTTGACGGCGTTGGACCCACCAACATGTCAGGGGATCTCCCCGGTAAGAAGTCCCAACTAGACCTCAAACTGTTTGGTGTAGGAATACCAGCAATGGGGTAGTACGGTATCGCGTTGACCGCGATTGAACGCAGAGGTGAGTAAGATGTCCTTGTTGGTAGCAACTATGTCACATGTGTAGCAAGTCAAGGAAGGTGCATGAATGGCTCTAACACATGGAAGGGGGAATGAGTGTGCCCCTTAGAAACTTGTGAAAACACACAACTTGAAAGGGAACACACGAGAAAAGATACATCACAAGCTGGAAAGCTATCTAGCCAATGATCCAAAGTGATGGTTAAACCAACAACATATCTCGATAAGATTCATATAAACATTTATAGAAAAGTCCATACACATGTGTAAACAACAACTACATATATCATTAGAGTAACCACGATAGTTGAAATACAATAACAACATATGCATCAAATGTGTTGGCTATGTTATATTAAGAAAATTAAAGATCCAATCATACATACAACTATGGTCATCCACTAGTCCTGACAACGGAACATTACAGTCACTGCCCCCTGCTCCTCCAAAGAGATATACTAGCTTTGCATTGTGGAGAAGCCAAGGCTCATTACAATACACTCCAATATTTCTCTAAGATACACCTATAAGAAGCTTGGCTCCCAAAAGCTTGTACAATGAATTATGAGGTTCTATAAATAGCAAAGCATGGGGTGACCCTGGACATTCCCCTTTGTGACTCTTCACCTACCCTCATGACTCTTCAACTACTACATGACTGTTACATTCTACTATCGACACTTGGTCTTTCACTTTTACATGATGTTACATTACAATCCGCACATGTACCAATGTGAGACAAAATAGGCTTGAGTAAGCCATGCAAGATATCAGTAAGAATCAAACAGTTGTGGGAAGACCAACTCTTCAACATCCTCGCGATGATCGACGGTGGTGAACTGATGCCAAGCTTGGTAGTCTGTTATGGTGTTTGTGTGCTCAATGGTGGCATCCTGCTGAAAGTAAACTCTTGCCTCTGTTGCATCTAGGTACATTAGTTTGGCATCTCTGTCCAACTTGTCTGATAACATGCGCATCATAGTCTTGAGTGCAGTTGAACCAGAAACTAACTGATGCATAATGTTTACGTTGATCTCCAAGTCTGCGCTGGTGGATTCATGCATCAACTCATCAAAGTACATGTCCAGCTCCAGTCATAATTGGTTCTTTGACTTCACCTCGTGAATGTGCCAATGGATGGGATCGCGTGCGTGCACACAATAACATCCATGCTTCTGAACACTCGTGCATGTGAAGCTTACAAACTGGTGATGAGCTATGGGATTTCCTCATAGTTCCAGACCTGAATCCAGATGCGTGCCTTCAACTCTACTGCCTTTCGCTTCATCATCTTTGGCAAATACATTGGGACTCCTTTGTACCTAATTGTCCATGTTTTCATGTGATCGACAACAGTATGCATATTTGACAGGATGTGTGCTCTCCTTGCACAACGCTGCTGCGAACCGTTGAGATGGACAACTGACTTATGCACGCTGACGAATCTGGAATACAATGTCTGCATGACTGCTTCGAAAGACGATACATGTATCTCTCTCCTCAACTCTGCTCTAACGGATGTTGTAACATGTTCTCCTACCTTCTTGGAAGTTTGTAACTCCTTAGCCATGCGCTCATTCTCTGCTATCAAGAATCAAACACTTGAGCTGGTGGCTCCGGCATATGCTCTGGTAGAATCGGTCAATGTTGCTGGATTCTTGCACACATCTGATACGATCACTCATTCTTCAAACTACATACATCCGAAGTAGGCACTCTACACGAATGCAAAACTCTGTGTTGTGAATCATTGAAAGATATGTTGTGCATCTATGCCTCCGGATAGTCTTCAAGGATTTCTGTGTCTCCTTGATTGCTTGGGACTTGCTATGCTTATGGATCTGGTGAAGCCGGTGGGGTGACCTCTTGGTTTTGAGGCATGAGGTCAATATCTTGATCTGACTCTGGTTGAACCATATCATTATCCATCTACTTTAGCATCTATTCAATCTCTTGAGCTAAGTCCTGCTCCTCCAACTGCTCACCCTGCTTTCTTTATGCCAGCTGCTCGGATGAGTTTATAACCTGTATGGGCGCAGTTTCATCAATCTGTGCATGTTGCGCCTCCTGCTATATGTGTTCCTGCTGCACTTCCTCCTCTTTTTTGCACATCTCCTGTTTTTCTTGGAGTTGCCGCTGCAACTCCTTTTCTGTTTCCTCCATCCTTTTTTTCTCTCTTAGCCTTTGCGCGATCCTCTTGTCGCGTTGTCACCTCTTAGCCTCAATCTCCAAAGTTGCTTTCAACACAAGTGGATCTTCTTTGAACTTGCAGGTTTTCTTTGCCTTTGCACTATCAACAACCTTTCTCTTGCCTTTGTCACGCGCAAGTCTTCTATCCTCTGCTACTGTTGATGATGCTACTCTCTGAGATGCTACTTCCTTTTGCTTTGCTAACCACTCTACAGCTATTCCAACCAGTGCATTGAACCTGGAGGAGTGATAACAATATCTCCATGGGTCTTCCTTAGGCCATTGACACACCCCGTAGATCCAAGGGAATTTCACACTCGCACTGTGGTCCTTCACCAAGCAATGTGGGTCGTACGGATTGAAACTTCTAGTGCCTAAGATGAATCTCTTGAACTCCTCCATCTCGGCCTCAGCATGCTTGAGATTCTGAATCTCATACAACTCAATCTGCAAAGGAAGAGTAGGCCAAGGTGCCTTCTTCTTCCTGTGCAATCTCGCTGACAACCCTATCGAGATGTGATATGAAACCTCTTGCATGATGAGCTTGTCCACGACAAACTTCGGTAAAAAATGCGGAGCCTTCTCTGCATTGTACATCTCTATGAAGGTACGAAGGAGTGAGGCATACCAATCCAGTATGTTGATTAATGCCTCCATTGATGCCTCCGACATGAAAGGTGGATCCTACTCAGATATCATGTTGTACACTAGGGTGATAAAGTAGTTTGAAAACTGTATGATAACTCCACGAAGTTTGAATTTAGAGAACAATCTGTAATAAGTGTGCACAGAGGTTTTTGAAGGTGTCCATGCCCAACCCAAGCCTGGGAACTGCTGATGAGCACATAATGCATCCAGTATGTAAGCAAACATGTATATCTCTGCTTGTTGACCCTTGGGCGGATGTTGGGCTTTTGTCACCTATTCCTTCAACTTGAGAGCCAACATGTCGGACCAATTACAAGGTCTTCCTTCTCTAGCCAGTTGGTACAATGCGATATCCCAACTCTACGGGAAGGTCTCTGTGCTCTCTTGGCCATATAAGTGGCATGAAAAGATGATGAAGTACTGATATGCCTTCCACAGTATCTTCATCTTGTAAACCTAGCTGGGTGTTGTCCTAAACTTGGCCAACTCTTTCGCCTAGCTCTTCAAGATATCTCTTGAGTTTGCACTCCTGCTAGTTCTGTTGAAGGGTTCCTCCATTGTGATCACCGATTGTGGCAAGTGATACATTTCATGAAATTCCTTCACCCTGAAGGTAGAAATTTGTGTTCCACTAGCACTGCTCAACACCATTGTCTTGGGATCAATATGCGAGACAATCCAGTGGATCATGTCCGCGCATGGAAATGCGGGATACCTGCATGCAATCTGGTACAAGCCAGACTTGCGAATGTTGACAATCTGGTACAATCTAATAAATAAATAAAATCATCGTAAAGATATATATATATATATATATATATATATATATATATATATATATATATATTATATATATATATTATATATAATATATATAATTTTGTCGTAGTTTATATATATAAATGTTTTAAAATTATAAATTTTGTGCGACAGTTTTTTGAGTTTGATATTTAAAAATATAATTTAGAAAATAATTATTTTGTTAAATTTCAATCAAAATCTCTAAAACATAAAATAGTAACAATGCCATTCTCGTTTATTTGGTATCTTTGAGTTGATGTTTTTTTAACTGTCAACCCAAGTATGTTTGCAAGAAATTCAAGAAAAAAAATAGAATTTTTCATTAAGAAAAATATTTTACATTAAACATAAATTGCTTGAGCACACTACATTGTTATCCATAATTGAGTAGAAGGGTTGTATGGCCCAAAATATATTCCCCAAGAAAAATCATTTAGACACTATTTTATGTAAAGAATGATTTGTTTTGCATAAGCATAAATCGCTTGATCACACTAGACTTTTAACCAGAATTGAGTAGAAGCATGCATGGCCCAGAATTTATTTCCCAAGAAAATCATTTAAACACTATTTTATGTAAATAATGATTTGAATTTACTCGATCTTACCCCAACATTTTGTGGTGAGTTAGATAAGCACGCTTCCCATGTCACATGAAGAATATCTTGTCCAAACATCTTGGTGAGGTAGATGGCACGTTTACAATGACCATGAATTAAAAAGGAAAAAATGAAACTAAAGAAAATACTTAATATTACTCTTTTCTCTTTTTGTTTGTTTGTAAGTTTTTGTTAATTTATTAGTTTTATATGTTAGCAATTGTATGAGATGTTGCAAAAGAGATGTCATAAAGTATAAATTCAAGAAGAATCGTGACATGTAAATGGTCATTGAAAATAAAAATTAATGAACAAGATTCCATGTAAAGGTAGAAGATAAAGGTAAATGATTTACATTATGTGAAATTTACATATTGTATAAGGTTTCTAACACAGATTGCCTCTTGATTTTCGGAGATGCTTTTTTAAGTTTCAATAGAAAATTACAAGTAGTAGATTATAATGGAAGAGGGAAATAAAATAATATTACATCATGAGCAACATGATGGTTATCTTTCCGCATTTAAATTTACATCACAATTTGTTGAAGAAATGAGAGAGTTGAAGAAGTAATAACTAACCTGCAAAAAGAATATTTTGTTCAAAATATATAGAAGAATTATTATTATTTTAAATATGGAATTTAACTGTTAAAATTGATTATAATGAGTTTGCATGTGAATTGTGTTATAATGGAATTCGAGTGAATGAAAACATGCTTACTTTTGTCATGGGAATTTCAATATTTCTAATTGAAAATGCAAGGGGAACGATGGCATATTGAACACCATTGAAGATTTATGCGTAGTTGAAGATGCATATTTCTTGATTGTGAGTCAATTCGTATTTTTCGCATTTTGTCACATTCATGTATGTGGATTATACGTTTCAGAGAATATTTTATTTTTAGTAATAATTGTAAAGTTGATCGAATGCAGTATAGTGGTATGTTTGGATTTGGTACTAGTACAAATATTTTTCCTATATTATGTAATGTAATTATTGCTTCCTCTATTTTGTTGCAGTAACTATATAGTTGCGATATCTACGAGTCCATATGTCATGTTTCAAAAGACAAATACTGTTAGAAGTAAGGAGTTAAAAAATATAATAACAATGTAATATTTGCAGCCATGTATTAATAATGATTAAATTTGATTATTGTTAATAGATAGAAAATATATGCGATAAAAATATATTGAGCTTAATAATTTTGGAAAACCTTTTGGAGATGTTAACATATGGATTGGAGCAGGTTGTCTGGAGGCATTTAACAAAGAATTTATTCTGCATGTTTTCTGTGAGCAATATTTTTGTTGTCTTTCATTTTCATGTAATGATCAAAAGTTAATGGAGGGCAAATTTAGAGATCTTGTAGAGAAGGGACTCTTGAAATTGTTGTGAATGTGAAACCTTGACGTTCAGTTTTTCCAATGTCTATTGTTGCTTTTACCAATGTCATATTGTGAGATTTATGTGTAGTTAATTCCCAAGCCATCTTTAGTGGAATTTGTGTACGTCCATTTCTTTTTATTGTTGGAATAGACAAGTGAGCGAGATTTATTTCATCCCAAGGAGGCCCAATGTATTTGGGAAAAACTATGACATCAAATGTTCGATGTTGTGGAGGTACAATTGATTCTTTATAAAAGATGGATATAATTTCCTCGAGGGAACCATTAACAAGTCCGACCGAAACCTAAAGGTTGGAAGTTAGCATCACTTTTTGGCCTTTGCATAGCAAGACAATTCACTTAAGTTGTTCGTCTTCTGAGTAAAGGCCATAATATCTTTTGTCATCGTTTGCGATGGATCTTGCAACAAAAGTGCTTAAATATTTTATCATTTTCTTATTATGGACCAATGTTTGAGCATTGGTTGGAAATAGATGCATGCAATCACGGAAAAAATGTATTTCATCTTCTAAAAAAGAATTTGTTCGAGACATGAGGATGTTATAGTCGTCAATTGTTGGATTTGCATTTCTAATGTTCTGGAGGATGTTTTTGAAAGTAACCTGAGTGATGTTTTCACCTTATTAATGAAATATTATCTAATGTGATGATTGTGTTGAATGTGTTCCACAATGCACTCTTGTGGCTTGTCTTCCATATAGTGGTATGTATTTGACGGGAAGTAACTAGCCGAGATCACCAACTAATATAATGGAACAACCACCGAATTGAGTGTTTCTTTGTAGTGGATATGTCTCTCAAAGACGTTCTTTAATATGGCTGAGAATCTTTGGTCTAGTGAAACTCATTTCATCGATTAGTATGTATTGGATATGCTTAAGTTCTTCTTCGAATGTTGTAAGAGCATTGCCTTCTAAGAGCATAAGATCCTTTACAAGAAGGTGGAAGGCGACATGGATTGTCGATGCTTGTATGTTGAAGGCTACAACACCTATAGGGGCGAGGAGCATGATCGGTGAATGTCCTTAGCTAGCAAGGCTTATGAGAATTTCTTTGATGCAATTTATAAGGTGGGATTTTCCAGTACCATTAGTGCCTTGTATTATCATTCTTAGAGCAAGAAAAATATCCTTCTTAGCAAAATTATTAGAAGAATATTTAGAGCTTTTCTTTGCATTGGAGATAACGAGTTAAGGTTCGTAAGGATATGTTTATGGGTTTGAAGAATGTGGTGGACAGAGAGGTTATTCTCAATTAATGCATGCCTTTTTCTTGTAGATCTAATGGGATAGTGGTATGAGTCTAGTTATGGTTGTCATCAAAGCCATGAAGGCCAAGCATGTCAAGGACATTTATGAGGAGCTCATTTGTAGAGTGCAATTGGGAGAGTAATTCCCATTCATTTAAGTCCATGGTGTATGGAGGATGGGTTTCATGATAGTTGAGTTATCATTTGTAACAGGTTCAATATCAAATAGTGTGTGGTGTTGGTGCCAAGGTTTGTATAAAGAACGAAAGCTTTGCCAGTTTGTGATGAATTCTTCAGACGAATCTCCTATATCTCAAGCAATATGGAAATGGTTTGTATATTATAAGTTCAACTCGACAAAAGTCACATAGCAAGGTTTCGTTGTGGATGGTATTGAGGAGTAGTGTGGCATGCCATGAACAATTTCCTTTTCAGGTCTATGTTTCCATTTGTTTGTCTTTCGACGAGGATCATATGATCAAGATCTTACCAATTTTATAAGTGATGTGGATTCTAGGGCATATGGGCGTTGGATGTATGTATCTATAAGTGTGGTGATGGAGAAGAGGCAATATTCTTTTGTGGAAGATGCATATAAATTTTTTGGCTTACATTTAAAGAAAAAAAAGATCGACTACACAATGTCAATGGTAATTTTTGCAGTATATGGCAGATTTCCTGTGCTCTAATGTCACGATCGACAAGGGTTTCTGCAAGGAATTTTCGAAATGTAGATGTTGTTGGATCAACATTAGCTGAAGGGAGTACAATTATATGTAGCATGTGGTGGAAGCTTTCAGATTCCTTTAATGCTTTGGATGCATATTTTACGATATATTTTTGTATGACATGGATTGAGAGTACTGGTTAGCAGTCAACACACCAAATAGATAGGATGGTAGGGTTATGGGTATTGAGACGATCATCGTTGTGAGCAGGGGTGTATGTATTTTGGCCATTGGAGTCAATGAACAAGGATGATTTTGGATGTAATTCTCAAGGTGCTTGATAATGACATTCGAATGAGAAGCCTTTATTTCTTAGGGATGTGCTTTCAATGCATGTTGTGTGTCGTTAAATGCAATTGATGAGTTGTTCATAGTCATTAAAAGGATTGATTTTGAAAATATTTGGCGTGGACAACAAGCAAGGGTCTTCTAAATTTTCTTGAGTAATGGCTCGGTTTGAAAGTGTAGAAGGACGAGGGTTCCAAGCTGATATATATTTGTCAAAGAATTGCTTAGCATTATCAACTGCTTTTGTGTCATCCTAGATAAGGCTTTCCATATCAAGTGTGTTTTCTATCCAAAGGAAACCATGGTTGTGTGTGGATCGTCTATGTTGTCATTCATACCTGTGAAGTATGCGTTTTTGTTAGACAATTTTACATTAGATGAAGTTGGATGTTTAAATAATTATGAAAGTAATGTGGTAGAGTACGTATCTGTACCAGTAGTCTTTTGTCTACAAGTGTTTCTCTAAGATAACTTCACGAATATTTTGAACCAATTATGCATATATAGTGATGTTAAAGGGGGGTTAGAGATAATGTTATAATTTCTCCATTTTTGTTGTTTTGCAACATCGGGAGGTTGACATCTTGACATGACTGCATGAAGATCAGGCCATTTTGTATCAACGACACTTAATGTGAAAAATAACGTCGGACAACTGAGATGAGATATCATGTATGTTAGTTCATTTTTAGCTTTGTGCCAAAAAGACCTTGTGCCACGTAGAGAGCAACCAAGTCACATGACTTGTTCTCCCAACTTCTTATCTGGAAATTGTTCTGATCAGATGTTCAGGTCGTGGATAGAAGATGATGTTAGAAAATTATATATTATGGATCAATGGAACACATAAAATATTGTAGAAATATAAACACATAAAACAAGAGAGACACAGATATACATGGTTCACCCAGTTTGGGCTACGTCCACGGAGAAACAACCAATTCTTCTTTTATTATATTATCTAGCAAACTGAAGAGATACAACCTATAGCAGATCCCGTGTAACACCCTCTTCGCTCTCAATCTCCTCTCTCTTCCTCACTAAGAATACAGATATACATAGACGCAATACAATTCCCTCATATATAGTGAGGGGTTGCCTTCTAGGGAAAAAACCCTAAATTAAACATAACTTCTACCGTTAGATCTCCACCTAATGAACAACCCAGATTGACTAGAAATTACTATACTTTTACAAGGAAATTTTACATCTATTCTTAGCTTC